>PVJA010021633.1:0-35291 GCA_004027025.1 Myocastor coypus | reverse complement strand
GCTCCACTTCACTAGCCATTTGGGAAATGCAAACTAAAACAACACTTAGACACCATCTCACCCCAGAAAGAATGGCTAGCATAAAGAAATCAACCAACAACAAATGTTAGTGAGGCTGTGCGGAAAAAGGAACCCTTCTCCACTACTGGTGGGAATGCAGATTGGTGCAACCATTATGGAAAGCAGTGTGGAGGCTCCTTAAAAAACTAGAACTGGAAATCCCATGTAATCCAGCTAGCCCCCTACTGGGAATTTTCCCAGAAGAACTGAAAACATCATATCATAGTGATATCTGTGCACTTGTGTTTATAGCAGCACAATTTTTAATAGCCAAATCTTGGAAATAACCAAAATGCCCATCATCTGAAGAACAGTTGAAAAAGATGTAGTATTTTTATACAATGGTATATTGCTCAACTGTAAAGAATGATAAACTAGAAGACTTCATATATAAGTGGATGTGTTTTGAACATATACTCATAAGTGAAATAAACCAGACCTACAAGTGTAGAGTATAGTCTCCCTAGTGTAAGACCTGTGACCTTCGATCGTCATCACAATATGAATCAGTAACAAGATGTAAGTGATTTAAATGTAAATTTGATGAAAGCACAGTGTTCAATAGTTCTGCCAGGAACTACTGACGGGCTTGTGTTCCTTAGCACATGGGGAGCCGAGCCCATTGTTCGCAACGCCAGTCCAACCCATCAGATCCCTCCTGACAGTCTGGATTCCAAGAATTGAGAGTAACATGAATAAACTAAAGCTCCCCAGAGAAGTGTTCCCAGAAAGGAAGGAGCCAAGGCGCCTGTTGTTGTCAGAGGCTGATGAAAGGGGATGTCTATGTCTGACACCAGACAGACACCCTGGACCTACCTGACAGCTGGTGTCTGTTACAAAGAGAGCTCATATGGGGGGGAAATCCTGATTCTTCCAGAGTACTCTGGAAGTCCAGTGGGTAAAAGGTTAAATAAGTCAGATTTTTCACTTGCAATGAAAGGAGAAAAGTGGAGAAAGGGGGAAGAAAGGAAAAGGACCTTGAACAATTCAAACTGTTTAAAAACTGAGTATATCAATATGGTAAACAAATGCATCCTTGAGACTGTGCAGGAGCCAGGGAGATAACTCAGTGGAATAAGCATCTGCCTGGCAAGCGTAGGGTCCTGAGTTCAGTGCCCGGTACCAGAAAAAAAAATCCTTTTAAGGATACATATATCTAGGATAGATACACAGCTACTTTGTCTTAGTTCATTGATAATGAAAGTTTATAATAATACTGTTTAGACAAAATACCAGGTTTGCATGTTTTCCTCTGAATAACTACTATAAAGACAACAGTATGCATGGTATTAACTGTAACCATCCTACTAACTTGTTCTAAAACGGCTTCATTGCTACTTTATCTTTTTTTCTCATTAAAATGAACTTTAAATAAAATAAAACTCTGCAATAAGGCTGGCTAAATAGCTCAGTGGATTAATGCACTTGCAAGCAAGCACAGGGGCCAGGGTTCTATCCCCAGGCCTGCCAAGCCAGCTCCGGCCCCAGGGCACACTGAGACAGCAATTGAGACTGGGCATGGTGGTGCATGCCTGTAATCCCAGCTCTTGCGAGGCTGTAAACAGGAAGATCACTTCTAAGAGTCCAATCTAATGGTGAAACCCTGAACACCCTGTAGACCCTTTCTTAAAACACGCACACACAAAGACTGTGCAAAATGCACACTCAGGGATGTCACAAACAGTACAGTGGGGCTTGCGGGAGCAGAGATGATTCCTAATATTCTTTGTAGCTTCAAAGTATTACAAACATTCACTCATCCTCTTGTGTCCTCCCATATACAGTCTACAAAACAGATGACAGGAAATAAATCAAGCGCTTGGGTTCAATAACCTGTAGAAATAAGGGTAACTTAATTCCCTTGAGTGCAACATGACTCATTCAGAGCATTTACATTTCAACACTTTTTTCTAGAGTTTGAAGAAAGTGGTATGAAAACGTGAAGTGCGTAAGAGGTGAATGTCACTTCAAGTTAGAACTGCCTCATGCTTCTGCACTGCAGTAGTAGAAGCTTTTTGTCTGTGTTCCAGGCCTGGTTTATCAAAACAGAAGTTGTTTGGGCAATGGGATCGCCCCATGATCCCTCAACTGAGAACACTCGTAGTTGTAATTCTTTCAAAGAAACTTCTCTCACATAAAAACATGACCTCAGGACTAGGGATCTGTTTCACTGCTGACAATGAGCAGAAGATTCATCTCATACAAACATAACACTAAATAAAGCTAATAAATTACATGAGGTATATAAACGCTAATAAAGTATATGAAGTTGGCCTAACACATTACAGTATGAAATAGGAAATAACATAAAATGAGACATATTTGTTCCCAGAAAATTTCTCCATTTTTGTCCATCAGATGTCTGGTTGATTTCTTATGCAAATGTAATAGTTACATAATAAAAATGAACCATCCCACATGTCAGCATCCTCTAGCAAAGTAGAACAGAACCCTAGGAAGAGTTTCCCATGTCCCTGAGTTCTTCCAAGCAGGGTTGGGAGGATACACAGATGATCTGACTCACGAGCAGCGGCCCACTGTCCCATCAGACAGAAGCATCAGCCCAGGAAGATGCGGATGCCCTGTAAGCATCCTGGGTTTTAATCCTAAAGAGGCAATAAAAGGTAATGTCAAAGTGAGAAACAGAGCTGATCATCAGCTGCATGTAACCCAGAACAAGGTAACAATAGTCAAGGGAGCTCCTTGTGGTTTTACCCACGATGTCTGGAATCAAAGCTCAGACTCTGACAAAGAAGCCCAGAGACAAGCTGTCTACATCTCTTCAGATAGGACCGGACCATTACTCTAAATCTTACTAGTTGGCATTTATGTTTACTTTACCAGCTGCTGTGAAAGCCTACATATTTATTGAGTCCTGATAACAGTTCCATCAGGTGGAAACTACTATGCTCCCACCTTGCAGATGGCGTGACTACAGACAGTTTAGTAATTTTTACAAGATCTTGAAACTAGTTCAGGTCTTCCTGATACCAAACTCTATAGCAAGTATCTCACCTCAGAAGTGAATTGGCTAATGAAGAAATGAACTCAAAGCTGACTGTACTTCAGATTAAGGCAATAAAAGTACATAAATTTGTTTTATTGTTTCCAGTCAGATTCCTCAGGCTCAGCCAGCTCCCGGGATGCTTCCTATCCATGGCATACTTTCAACTACTGAAATGAAAAGTTGTCTACAAATAAGAATTGAGAATTCCCGAAGACAAGATGCTCATCTGGGACTCTAGGATGCCTACATAAAAGCCAGACATGCGCCACACCTGGGAGGTGATCCTAAAACTCAGTACAGATGATAAGATATATATCAATATAAAAATAAAAAGATGAAAACAGCAAAAGAGAATCAGAAAAATGCAAGATTGTTTTCAAATGCAAAAATAAGAGAATGAAGAGAAAGACAGAGAACAAAAACAGCCCAGGGAAATAGCATGATCCAGAATAGTGTTCTGGTTAAAATAATATTTTGATCAAAGTGAGAAGTAAAACAGCTCAGTGGATTAAAGCACCTGCGAGCAGGGCAGGAGCTGGGACTTCCATCCCTGGGCCTACCATGCCATCCCTGCCTCCAGGAAACACTGAAACTGCAATTGAGACCAGGCACGGTGGTGCACGCCTGCAATTCAAGTTCTTAGGAGGCTGTAAACAGATGGATCACTATGAGCCCAGTCTACTAAGGTGACCCTGAGCACCCTATAGACCCTTCCCATAATTAAAAAAAAAAAAAAAAGTGAAAAGCCCATGACAAAAGGAACAAGAAATAAATTTCTAAAAATAGATTTGGGATCAATCTTAGAGAACTCACATAAAAAAAAAAAAAAAAAAAAAAAAAAACAGAAACAGAAGTCATTCTATGATCCACAGCTAAGGAATTTAACATTGTGATAAACAGTGCTAACCTTGTTTATGTTAATAAAAAGCAGTGGTGGCAGAGATGTTAGTCAAAGGGCACAAAGTTTCTCTCACCTCAGAGAAATGAGTTCTGGAGATTTGCTCAAATGATGACTAGAGTTAATAACAGTATATTGTGTATTCTTCAAAAGTGTTAACAAAGTAGGTCTTAAATGTTCTCAACACACGTGTAAGTGGGGATGTATATCTTAATTTTTTGGCTTAATCATTTCATGGCGCACACATATATCAAAATATGGCATAGAATGCCACAAATATACACCATTTTGTCAATTACCCTTTAATAGAACTATAGAGAAGGAAAATGGTAAGACAAAATAAAACAATGCAATGTAATAAAATTCAATAAAGTCTACTTGAACCCTTTTGAGATCCTTGGAAAATTTTTTTCCAAATTTTTCTTTTATTGATTTGGTTGCTTGGTTTGTTGATTGGTTGGTTGGTTTTGATATTTTCACCGTTAGCAACACTGTTTTAAGATAACTAAATGCACAGCCGGGCGTGGTGGCGCACGCCTGTAATTCCAGCACTCGGGAGGCTGAGGCAGGAGGATCGGTGTGAGTTCGAGACCAGCCTGGGCTACAAAAGTGAGCTCAAGGCCAGCCTCAACTGCATACTGAGACCCTGTCTCAAAAAGACAAAAAAAAAAAAAGATAACTAAATGCACAAATATATGTATATAAAATGCTTTGTTGATCAAAAGGAATCAAGCCCAAAGACTTTCTGGTCTTTCATAAAATGAACACAAACATGTGATAAGTGGCCCCCCAATGTGCATACAGGAGGTGGAGATAATACCAAAGTCTTACTGAGCTAAGTTTTATGTTTTTAAAGTAGTTTGCAATATTGGTTCAGGTAACTGAGTACAAAGCTTCAGCTAGACAAGAAAAATAAGTTGATCTCACAAAAATAACCAGGAATACATATACTTGACCCTGTCAGGCCGTCTTGTTTGATTTTCTTGTACGTCAGCTCATTTGACAGTAAACTCCACCCATATTCAGAACATGGACAATTCTTTCTGTAGCCGATTCTCGTGTCCAGGGGAACTTGGAGGCCTGCACTGCAAGGTCACTCTCAAGATAAGGATGGAGGATCCTGGCATAGGAAGGCTGAACACAGATGCCTAAGAGGATATCAGGGCAAAACAGCCTTCCAGTCTTAACCATACCCTATATGACGATGCTTTTTCTTCTCTGTAGAAAAGCTCAATGCAAATAGTAGAGTCATAGCTGATTATCTTAATTGAATTGTTCAACAGAGCTAGAAATCTATTTTCACTGCAAAACAGAACAAGCCATTTATATAGATTTCACATTCACTGGTTTGGGGCATCTCCAAGACTTCTAATGGCTTTAGTAAGTATTTTAAATAATATTGATGATAATCAGTGAATCAGCTGATTAACCAATGAAATTAATTTATTCATTGAATGTTTAGGAAGCATTTACTTTAGCCCAGGCAGCAGGCTCTGGCGTATAAAGATGAGTAGACAATTCCTCCACTTGCGGCTAGAGCTTAGCAGGGAAAATGGCAGAGGACCTGTCCTGTACTGGAGTAAGCTAAAAACTGTGGGTGTCATTTAGGAAAGGACATGCACAGAGAAAGCAAGGAAAGAGGGAGAGGGAAAAGGAGAGGGGCAGAGAGCAAGGGACAAAAGGAGGGAAAGAGGGAAGAAGGGAGGGAGCGAGGAAAGGAGGGAGAGTGAGAAATCCAAGAGGGAGGGCAAAAGCATACACCATGATATCGTGCTATCCTCAGGACATTTCCATTCTACCTGGAGACGTGAGTCATAAAATCCACAAAAGTGATAGCTTATAAACGGGAATGAACATTTGGATTTCAAAACGTCAAAAGGAATACACACAAGGTTTGAACTTCAGTATTCTCTGAGGAATATGTCAGCTACTTTCCCTGTCAGTGAGGAAATGTGTGTGAAAAAGTCCTAATTAATGAGTCTCCCTCTGAAATCTGAGTGGAGATGCTAAAAGGGCTCTCCACGCTTGCACAAAGCAATTTGTGCACATTTGAGAAATGATTCTGCAAGGAAAAGCTTCGAGAACATCATTACATTTGGAGTGCACCTGCTGGGGAACCCATTGTTGGACATTATTAGATGATACCTCAGCCGCTGATGAGGTTTGAAAGTGTAATTACTGTGTTTATATTCCTGGGCTCTCCAAAATTTCTGCGTTGTGAGATAATGTCATTTTCTATACGATTGTTACCCTCCTCTTTAGGCCAAGGTCCATTTGCTTTCCTGGTGTCATAATGTATTTAAGAAGGAGACTGTGGCGCATTTGGTCAAGATTCATCCCAGAAGATCAACAGAAAATAAGCAAGCCTCTGAAAAATGAAGGCAAAAGCCAGCAACATGAGCTTTTACAATCTATGCCTGACACATGAAACACAGAGAAATGGCATGGAGAGACGTAACTGCTGGACATCACAGTTTGGGCTAAAATAGTTTCCTTTTCACAATACAAAATTATAACATAGCATCAATTCAAATGGCAGAGAATATGCCAATTCATTCTTATTTTAAGATTTGAATTCTCTGAGAAGGTGGATGAAAAATGGCCTGAGATACATTATAGAAGGTAACCAGTCCCCACAAGGAGTATAATCATTCTGTACCAGCCAGGTGTGATGGTGCATGCCTGTAATCCCAGCACTTGGGAGGCTGAGGCAGCAGGATTGGTGTGAGTTCAAGACCAGCCTGGGCTACAAAAGTGAGCTCAAGGCCAGCCTGAACTGCACAGAAAGACCTTGTCTCAAAAAGGCAAAAAAAAAAAAAAAAAAAAAAAAATCATTCTGTACCACAAATACATAATTAAAATATCATAGAATGATTTTATGTAAACTGAGCCCACTCTCAGGAGACTCAGGCCTGGTCGCTACCCATACTTGCTCCACATGCTCACACTTGAACTCATGGCAGTACTTGGATTGCTGAGGCCAAAAGCTGAGGGAGGACACGTGAGCAGAAGCCTCCAGCTGCAGTCCTCAGCAGTCCACTGGGGTGGATGATTCTGTGTCTGCCTAGCTGGAAGTCAGCCGCAGCTCTCTGCTTCTGTGCCTTGACTGCCTGCAGAAGACTTTGTGGCTGGGGGGGGGGGTTCTGAGAGTCCTGGGCCCGTGCCAAGCTCATGCCACTCTGGGGGACCCTGAGGTCAGGCCACCATTGCCACGTGCAGCTAAAGCTAAGCACAGTGATCCCTGGTGCTCTCTGATCCATCCTCATTTCCTTTCTCTCCTGACCCTTGACAAGCAAAATCCCCATCAGGGAGCCCAAACTTCTAGCAAAGGAAAAGCCAGAAAAACAAATGGTTCTTTTTTTTTTTTTTTTTTTTTACAACCAAACATCAATAATGCTCCTCTACTGCTAGTGAGTGCAGAGCCAAGCTACCTGAAAGGAAAAGGAGAGCAAAAACTAGAGGAAGAAAAAAAAAAATAAAAATTGATTGCTCAATGAATTATCCTACACAAGGAAATGACATCATTCTGCTTTGGGAGAACTAGAAATAGATAAGATACAGGTTCTAGGAAATATTTCTCCTATTCATTTCCTTTAGTCAGTGCACAGGAGGACACACAGGTAGCAAGTGAGTAGAGATCTTTTTTTCAAGGGAAACAAGAAGACCCACTCTCTTCCTTCATTCACATAGGACAGCATTGCAAACAATGCAGACCAGAGCAGGCCTGGAGCTGCCCTTTCTATTTCACAGCCAGGCTAAGCATTCACATTTCCTTGAGGTCTCCATGCACATTGTTGGTGGGATGATACAAATGACAGGGCTACTCTGCCTCTGGGGCAGCACCCCAGTTGAGTTACATAAAGCAGGGTTCTCAGGAACACCCATTCATGGCTTCACACTGGGTGAAAATCTTGAAGGAGGGAAGAATGGACACAGCACCAACACTGTTACACTCAGATCCAGAGGTGTGCTTCTCAGGTAGGAGAGAAAAACCTTAAGGACCACTTTGATGTGAACAATTACGGGTTTGTGTTCTGCCCTTCATTCTGAAACTTGCCTCCGTTCTGAAGTGACTACCCTTCATCTGGAGTAACTTCTATTCCGAAGCTTCTTTTCAGAGAAAAAAATGAAATAAGTCCCCCCAAAAAAGATAATCAAAAGTTACACAAAGCAAGATGATTGCTTGACCCATACGCTGGTCTCTCTCCACAACCTGTCCTTTCAGCCATGGCTTCCAGGGAGACTTATCTTGGTTGGTACAGAAGGCTCATGGAGCCGAGGTCCCATCCCTAAAATGTGGGTGTAGATGAAGAAAGGCTACAGAGACAGTTATGAACTCTTCCCAGGCAAATTCATCCCAGTGGTTGGCACTTTTAGTTGGGGCTTAGCGAACACTGGTTAAGTGAGTGAATAGCTGCATGGCCAAGGAAGTAAATAAATGACTAAAGACAATCTGGATAAAGGGGTTCCAGAGGCTCCTTCTCACCTTCAGCAGAGTGAGCAAGAGAAAGAGCACTGCTGTACAAGGACTAAGGTGAAAACAAGGAGGAGCTAATTCAGCACCCTGCATGCGAGTGAGAAGGTGGTAGAGACAGGAAACTTCCAGTAGATTTTTAGCATCTAGCACCTGGATTTGTGCTTTCACTCTACTACCTTCTGCACAGGATCAAGTGGTTGAGTGAAAGACAAGTGGAATGCCACAACAGTACAGCAGAAAGGTGGTGGCAGTTTGGACCAGAGTGAGGTTGGTAAAGGAAAAGATAAGTAAACACCTTTGTCTTCGTCAGTATTTTCAAGAGAAACAGATTTAAGGCAGAAGACAGACATTTATAAGATTAGCTGGCAATGGGCTGGTAAGATTGTTTGATGGCATAAGCATCCCCTGGCAAGCACAAGGTCCCAAGTTCAGTCCTTGGTACAGCATGCAATGCCAGCCCTAGAACTCCAGGCACACCATGCCAGCCACCAAAATCAGGTGTGGTTCCCATGCCTATAATCCCAGTGCTGGGGAGGCTGAGACAGGAGGATCACTAAACTGCATAGCAAGACCTTGTATCAATAAAATAAAAATAATGTTTTAAAAAATATTTGGCAGCGTCTACCCACAGAACCAAATGTAGAAAAGCGCAAGAGATCTATCTGATTGAAGAATCCAGCTATGTGTTTGTGTTATGAGTTCTCAGAATAGAAACCAGACCAGAATCCAATATTAAAATTTATGAGCCAGTTATTACAGGTCCTGGGACTGCTAGACCATACTCATGCAGGAGAGGACAAGCAGCCAAGAGCGTTAGAAGTAGAGGTTTTAAAGGTAGAAACCACGCCCTGCTCAGCAAACAAATTTGTCATTTAACATGGAACAGTATCTTTAGGGACATCATAACCATTATTTGGCATACATTTTTTTCTGGGAGCATTGTTCATTTCTTGTTTAATGTACATCTGCATATGCATGGTCTTGACTACCACAGCAACGCTTCCCAGTTGGTTTTGTACAGTTAGAAACATTTCGACCTTTACTTTGATTTACGTTGTAGGTCTATTCTGAGAACTCTCCGTCTATTTATAATTTATCAACGGTTCACTAAGCCTCCTTGTGGTCTTACAAGGAAGCAGTGACACAGAAAGTTGAGCAGGGTCATTTTTTACAGTTAGCTTTACATCCACTCATCACATTAGTTTTACATTAACCCTTCACAGCCTGGAGCCTACGGCAGTGTCAAATGCAGGTCCAAGACAGGAGGCTGAGGAGTCTGTGATAGAACGCTAAAGGTCAATACCAGAAAGCCCAGGGATGGGCCCTGGAGACCAGAGAGTCTGCACTGGCCAGCCGAAAAGTAGCACTGGAAGCAGAAAAATCTGTGCCAAGAGTCAGGAGACAAAGCCCAAGGTGAAGGAGCAGAAAACAGCCAAAGCTCTTTTGAAGAAAAACCACAAGGAAGCTCTTCCAAGGAAAACCAGCTGCAATCTTTCCTGCCCATCCTACTTCTATGCCATTCCCACAATAATCCACCCTATAACAGACCTTCCACACCCAGAATGGTGCAGGTTCAGTTCAGCTAGGCCTTCCCCACTCAAGTTGACAATTAATTAATTAACCGCCACAGCACCCAAGATATTTTAATGTTAAGTTTTGATTCTAAGTTGAAGATGAATGTGAGACATCGAAAGAAAGATGTCAAGAAGGCAATTAGCTATGAGTTCTGAGCCCAGAAGGAACATCTAATGAGAGAACAAAACAAAAAGCTTGGGATTGTCGGCAAATATGATGCTTAGATCATGGGAAAGATCAAATTAGTGAGGGAGAGAGCATAGGTGACTATAGGAAGGAGTTGAACTATAGTGTAGAATTGAAGAGAATTCAGGAGCAGAAAGGAACTTCAGTATGACCCCACCAGCTATGCAGAGAGGCCAGCAGGGAAGACAGGGAGGACAGGGGTGTCACAGAACCCAAAGGAGGAGAATGTTACTAATGGTGCAGCAGCAAACTGAAACATTCCTCGGGATTTGGAGGCAGATCTATTTATGTCAATAGGCTCAGGTGGAAATTCATTCCGAAATTATCAGTCCCCCTCGGAGACTCAGAGCAGGAGGTTTTATGAGGTTGCAAGCAGAAGGAAGAATAGAGTCCAAGTGACTTGTCTACTGGGGATTGGTTCTTTCTGCATCATGTGACCAGAGGTTTCTGGGAAACAAAAGCAACAGGAACTATAACAGAACTGAGGTATACTGGGGGTTACCAGGCAATAGTAACTAAACAGTAACTGAAATATACTGGGGCAGCAGGGTGCTCTCTCTCTCAGGGGGTGTCCAGTAAGAAGATAGAGAATGCATTGCTGAATTAAGTGAGAGGAAGTCATTGTTGTCTGTGACAAGCAACCCTAGCAGATAACTTTAGAACAGAAAAGACAGTGATAACATAGAGGTTACACTTTACACTGTAGGGCACTCTTAATTACATCATTAATATATGTAATTATTTTAGGTATACCTTCATTAGCTCCATAAATTCTGTCCCCTGCTTCATCATAAAAAGAACAAGCAAAAGGGCCGAGGAGATAGCTCAGTACAATAAGCATCTGGCTGGCAAGTTCAAGGTCCTGAGTTCAATCCCAGTACCACAAAAAAAAAAAAAAAAAAAGAACAGCCAAAACCTACTTTCGCTCTTGCCATCTGTACAGCCATGGAAAAGACTTAAGTAGATGAATAAATACTGGCATGGAAAAGTGAGTAGTATAAGCTAAGCAGAAAGGAAGTTCAGAGATGAATGAAGATAGAAGAGAAAAGAAGAAAGAAAGAAAGATACATGCTTTAAGCAACACATTGAAGGAATACACAGAAATAAGTTATAAAGAAATACAGATGCAGAGGCCAGGCCCCGACCCGCTGTGCCAGCCCCACCCCTGGGGCACACCGAGACAGCAAATGAGACTGAGCATGGTGGCGTGTGCCTGTAATCCCAGCACTTGGGAGGCTGAAAAATAGGAAGGATCACTACGAATCTGATCTGCGTCGTGAGACTCTGTAGACCCTGTACTAAACACATTTTTAAAAAAGAAATATATAACAAACTGATATTAGCAACTAATTCCAAGCATGGCCTTATGAAGCATTTTTCTCTTATGGATCATGTCTTGGCATAATACAAATTTTACAAAAGCATGAATTACATTTATAATTAGAAAACAGGAAGTTTGTTTTACTTTTAGTGAATACAAAGGCTATAAAAAACACTATCAAAATAAATATTCTTAAGCTACTCATGACAAACTCAGACTTAATTGGTCTGTAAAGTGTACCCAGAGGAGCTCCAAACTGAAACAGCTCTGCAGATGAAAAGATTCTCCATCTTTGCCAGAGAGCCAGGGCTTATCATAAAACATCCTGTGCAGGGAAGCCTTCCAGAAGTTAATCATAAACTCCAAACTCTCCACCCAAGAAATACTCTTGCTCATAAAACAAAGTCTGACTTGAGAAGGACCACAGATGGGAGACATCTTCAAACATAAGTTTAAGCCATCTTCCTTCTGCGCCTGCATTTCTGGGAAGCATTTGATTACTTTCTTAGTTCTGATAAATTACCAATAAATAATTACAGGAATCCAGAGTTTGCAAAGCAGGGTCACACAATTTGGGCTAGTCCTGAGAAGATTAATAAATCAAAGATCCATAACTATACTATGTCAAAGTCAATCTTGGCCATGTTTATACATCTAATATGTGCATCTGGCCAGCTGAACAATTTCAGCACAGGGAAATTTTTCTTTCCTAACCTCCAGGGCAACAGCTGGCTTCCGAGGAGAAAATTTCATTATTTTGTAGTATGTGTTCAACTATGGATCCTGCTTTGCTCGTAAACTTGTCATTTTGAGTCTGGGTCTTGTATCCGTGGCTGAAATACAGGGGTGGCAAATCTGCACGCTGAGAACCCAGAGTGGAAAGGCATGCTTTCCTTTGCTCCGAGTCACCCTCCGATCAGGCCCAGTGACCTACGATGCACAAAGGAAGATGACCAATTAGCTCTGCATCCCTTTGCAGTCTTGAATCTTCACTCAGGTCACTGTCCAATTTACATCTATTCCTAGATATGTAATTTTTCTGTTCCAGAATGCATTGTCATTTTATCTCTTCAATCCAAAATAGAATTGCCTGGGCTTTGTTTTATCAATTCGCAAAATGTCCCTAATTCGCTGCTATCCATTTTCACTTCTCTCCTGCCTACCAAACAGCTGTGCACTTTGCATTTTTCTGTCACTCTGTTCTCACATCCCTGTTACCTCCCAGCACTCTCCAAAGCAAACAAAAGTCTTTTGAGAGTGATTCATTCCATTGTTCATGGGCAAGACTTATACAACCGAGTCTGAGAAAAATATAATTTTGTTAGTGATTAGAGAAGACTCAGACTCAAAAAGTCCAACTCCCCAGTTGGACAAATTAGAGAGAATTAACCCCAGTAATAAGTACATGGTGACCCAGTGGGGCATACTAAAGATTGCTGAAACCTGGGGTTATTATCTGAAGAAGTATACAGATCAGTAACAGTAGAAGCATCCCATTGGCCCTGTATTATGATTACTTGGTACTTTTTCTTCCCCCAATAGATGGCATTCTGGAGAGGAAGAACCATGGCACATTCACCTTACTTGCAGACCTCATCTTGTTTAATCAGGACTTGCCATCCTTGGTGTAGCTTCTGGTTGACAGTTGGCCTCATGTAACAAATAGGGCGCTTATATTATTTGCTTGTTTCATAAAAGTTCCTTCCTATATGTTGCAGCCAGTAATTACCACCACTTACAAACATAACAGTATCTAACAGAAGAACTGGTTCTTCTGGGTCACCAACCTACCTCTGGACAAATCACCATTGAAGAATTTGGAGAGAACTGAGGTTATGAGGTCATCACAAACATTTCCACAACATTGTGCAACAACCTGTAAACTGGTTTGTAGTGAGATGTACACAAAAATGCCAATCGCCAAGTTATATGCACCTTGCAATTCAACTTTGTAAAATGTTTACATATAAGGGCTGATAAAGAGGCAGAGATATACATTTCTAAAAAAAAAAGATTTGCTTAATGAGCCGGGCGTGGTGGCTCATGCCTGTAATCCCAGCACTCGGGAGGCTGAGGCAGGAGGATTGGTGCGAGTTCGAGACCAACCTGGGCTACAAAAGTGAGCTCAAGGCCAGCCTCAACTGCATAGTGAGACCCTGTCTCAAAAAGACAAAAAAAAAAAAAAAAAAAGATTTGCTTAACGAAAGAAAGCCTTTTTCATCTGTTGTCACTTTCTTCATTCTGTTGTCAGACTATTTTAGATCTTTTCAAGTGAAGTGAACATTAATTTTTCACATAGGTACCCTAGTTTAGACAAAAGCCTGGGTCCTCAGAGGAACCCAGAGCACCCTCCCAGACTGTAGCACCGCCATAGGAAATTCCTTGTCCCATGTCCAAGGAAATTAAACTGAGTGCTGCTGAGATGACTTTTAGAGAGCTGGGAAGGAAAGCAGGGTCAAGAGATGACTTGCCCTGCCCCAAGACATTTCTGGATGCTCCTTACAAGCTGGCTTTCAAAGGAGAGTGGATGCACCCCAGAGGATGCTGTAGTAACTCAACCCAAGGCGGTGTGGCGCAGGGCAGAGAGCAGGGACCTGAACACATGGAACAGGTTAGGTCCACAGACCGTGTCTTCTGACCAACATCCAGGTGAGCAAGTAAGGGAAAAACACCAGAGCTTCACAGTACTCAGAGCTGGGAGTCTATATGGTCTATCCGCTTGTTTTGAAAAAGTTCCTTCTTATAGGTTGCAGCCAGGAAACTTCTAGATGAGAATAAGATGCCCACAGGCCAGTAAGTAAAGTAAAAGGCAGAACTTTCCTAAGGCCTGCAGATTGGTTGCACCTCAGGTAAACATCCATTCCCAAAGAAACTTGTGCTGAGGGCTTCTGAGCAGATCTGTCCACCTGCCCTTCTGAATGTCCTCCGGCAGGTGCACAGAAGAACAAGAATTAAATCCACTGACTTGTTTCATTCGGTAATAAGTATTTCACTTTGTCTCTCTGAAAATAAGAAATATTTATTTTGTGTATCAAAAACAATAAATCAAATAATAATAAACAATAATCATTAAATATATAATTGTGTGCTTAAACAGAAAGGTACACAGAAGTTTCAGACTGACTTAAGTTGCTTTTGTAACTCAATTCTAGGAACGAAAGGACTGTTTCTTCCAGTGTCATTGTAAGAATAAGGGGAATATCTCCCAGTTTCCCATCATATTGGCCAGACCAAAGCTCAACCCTTAAGTCACAGATGAGGTCACCCCACCCTGAATTCTACTGGATGAAATCTGGGTTCTGTTAGCAAAGAACACAGGTGAAATAGACTCAGAGTGAGGATCACAGAACCATCTGGCCCTTTAGTTTGGAACTTGACATTGTTTCCATAACAACACCAGGCCTTTGCGTGCCTCAAAACAGGTAGACACAAAAGCTGAACATCCATTAGAGAAACAAAAGCATGTTAAATGTTCTGAAATTATAATTTCTGTTATAAGTTCATAACAGAATAGTTGGATAACAAAAAGACAGCAGAAAATATGCCTTGGCTACAAATATAACTATGCTTTAAGATACACCTTCAGACAAAAATAATGGTGATTATGATTTGGTCTTGGGGTTGTTGTTGATTTTTTTCCACTGATTTCCAAGATTTTTACAATATGGATGAATGTTTTATACAATTTTAAAATTTTGTATAAAATGTTTTATACAATTTTTAATTATAAAAAGTCCAAATTCTCTTCCATTTTACAAGTTCTTTTTTTTTCCATTTTACAAGTTCTTGTAAAATTCACATCATCATTACACCTCCAACATCTTTTATCTTAATAACTATGAAAGGAAATTTCCTGTACAGCCTCCCTGCATTTATCTTACATTGACACACAAATATTCTCCATGAGCACGACAATTAAAGTTATCCTTTTACCATAAAAGCATACTCACTGCATCAAAATTTGTCTTTACATGCACTCCTTCATTTAACCTGAAGAGATTTCTACTACTTTTCCTATAACCAATGTAAAATTCTAATGGGCTTTGTGATTATTGCCTATTTTCACGGCACTTTCTAATTTCTACCTTAGTGACACTGAGACACTTAAGCTACTGTTTTTGAGATATTCACCCCCATAGCACCTTTAAAGGGAATTCATAATTCTACTCTCCTTTTACCTCTTAACTGTTCCAAGCCCAAGAGTCAACCTGGCTTGTAGAGCAGTTCATATTTTGCCTGAAATTTTTAGAGGTGGGTGCCGCTATGCCCAATCCTATTTAAGCAAAAGCTGATTCTGAATTAATGTGCTCACCTGCCCCACAGCCCACTCCCTACTGTCCAGACGCTGGCCTCACTACTGCTGCTGCCACTACAGGCCTTTTCCATGAAGATTTTGGAACACTATCAAATCAGCCTGTCATTTGCTTTCTTTGACCGTATTCAATCTCTATAATCTGTCAAAGAAAGTAGTGAACTGAATGTGACTAACATACCCTCCTTATGCTCTAAGTCCATTCAGGCTGTGCAAACCAGATGGCTTATAAAAGATACATACATTGTTATCTTGCAGTTCTGGGGGCTGGGAAGGCCAACATCATGGTACCCTCAGACTTGGTGCATGGTCTCTGCTTTACACACAAAACTCTCCAGCTGTGTCTTTATGAGATGGAAAGGCAGAGTAGCTGTCTGAGCCTATTATGTAAGGGCACTCATTCTCGTCTTGAGGACTCTGACATGGAGGCCTCATCAGCTCCCCCAAAGCTTCTCCCCCTGATACCATCATGCTGGGGATTACTCTCTCTGTGTGCATCTGGAGCAAACACAGTTACTCAAAACAGCAATTCTCATCTCCCTCTCTACAACTCTTGGGTAGAAGAGCCTTGGACAAGATCAAAGTCAATACTTTCTCTGTAGTAGCATTTGTTAATTTCTCCATTAAACGACATCTTCATCATAGACTGAAATGTCTTTTCAAGGCTATTTCTTTTCCTTTTCTATTAACCTTCTAGCCTAAGCCTAATCTTTTAAGAAGCTCTTCTGATTTACCTCCTTCTCACCAAACTATATTTTTTTGCAAAATCCTGTGCTTCTTGCTCCTCATTTCTCTTCATCTGTGTTGCTCTTCTAATTTTTTTTTAATTTACACATTATCACTATGCCTCTCTCCTTCAAAATTCTTAAATAGGTGTGTCAACGTAACAATTGGAAGTATTTGGTGTGTTAAGTAGTGAGAGCTATTATTGCTAATATGGTAAAGCAGTAGATGCAACATTATCATGAAAAGTTTTTCTTTGATTCCTAGATTTTATATGTACGGGTGTGTTGTTAACTATTTTTCAAAGACTTAAAAGTCTATTTTGTGGAAAAGGATCATGAATGTGCACAATTATTTGCCAAAAATAATGAGTAAAGATAAATTCTTTTAAGCACACAATGTTGATTCTCTCAACTGTACAGATAAGAAAATCCCCAACATAGCTATTGAATATTTTACTTGCATGTTAATTTAGAGTACTAGAAAATATAGTAACAAAACATTGGATGCTTCTTGTTGGCAAGGCCTCTCTGTAGAATGGAACAAATACAGAAATAAAATTCCTAAAAGAGACAGTGGTCATACCAAAGGTAGTTGCTTGTTTGCAAAACTGGTTGCATGCGTTCTCTCTCCCCTGCCTTCAAGATACTCTCATCCCACAACTCTAGCCTTCACAGTTTGACTTACTTTGGCCTGTAAGGCATGCACATAAAGGTCACGCCTTTTTTGCACTAAGGAATCTGCCATCACCACAATGTGAGCATCTCCAGCCATCTCCCTGGTGATGACAGACATGAAGCCCAGTCATCTTTATCACCTCAAGGCACTGAGACCATACCAGCCTTGTATGTGAGGCTGGCCTGTACATTTCAACTCAATCTAGGAGCTTAAACCAGAAAATCTATCCATCTTACCAATGGACTACATAAAAAAAAAAGATGTAGAACCTGGAAAAGCAGTGAAGAGCTTGCTCTGGCAGGCTAGAAAAACAATATTCCATATTATATTGTAAGCTAGTAATTGGAATTAGACATGGAGGTGTATGTCTATAATTCCAGAACTCTGAGAGGGTGGATGGGAGAACTGATAGTTCAAACCAACCTGGACAACTTAAATAAATATATAAATAAATATAAAATTTATTTGAAGATATAGCGAATGCTTCAATTTTTAAAATATATATTACAGTAAAAGACATATTGTCATTAATCCCTTTCAAAGTATTTCCCTGAGCTTGAAATATATGTATCCCAAGGGCCAGTGAGATAGCTCAACAGACTAAGAACCTGCTTAGGCAAATTCAGGAACCAGGGCTCACTCCAGGGCACCATGTACCAGGCCAGCTGATCCCTGGGTACACTGAACCAACTACCAAGATCGGGCATGGTGGTGCTTTCCTATAATCCCAGGGCTGGGGAGGATGAAAACAGGAGAATCACTATGAATCCAAACTGTGTAATGAGACTCTGTATCAAATTCATAAAACTAAAAATGAAAATAAAATACACCTATCCCATCATTCTTGCCAATTTCTGAAGCAATTCTGGAAGTTCTCTTTCATGAGTATTTTTAGTTGTGCTGTCATGGCTACCTGATGTCCTGAATGGATTCAAGTGCTTACCTTTTGTGATCATTTTGAATTTGAGGACAATCTAGAAGTCACAGGATACCAGATCCTGTAAATGTGAACCAGAAACATACCAGAATGGCTTTAAGAATCTCCCTTTCCATTGGATGGCATGAGACAACCACACTCACCCTAATTTTTACTATCCCTCCCAAAGACATTGAGGGAAGAGGATTTTCAGTGTTTCCAAAGAGGGTGAGGGTATTTTCAGAGAAACAGTGATCGTGTGTCTTTTTTATTGTAATAAATCTTCTTTAAATAGTCACCATATATTTTGATCATACCATATTTTTTATTTTAAAAAAAAAGTTGGGGCTTTAACTCAGGGTACAGGTCCAAGTCTAATCCCCAGTACTGGAAATAAAAAAGACAAAAGAAAGTATCACAGCAAACTTAAAAGATAGAATGTAACCTAGTGAAGTTATAGGGCTTGTGACAAGGTGATTTCTAGATAGAGCATTGAAAGTGTCAATGGGCTTATTTAGCTGATCATAATAAGGCAAGCTAGTGGAAGAACTGTACGATTTGCAGGCAGAATTTAAAGAATACATAGAAGAGTCAAAATTTGCTCATCACCATAATAAAATTGTTTCAGCAAAACAAAAAATCTCTAGGTAAGAAACAGCCTCAGAATAAAGATCAAATCAAGGTGCCCTGCAAGCCCATTCATCAATACCCTGAAAGGTTATTGATAGATATCCTCAGTAGCCAGTTCAGTGTGTCCAGGGGTGGGCTGGCATGGTACATGGTGCCCTGGAGTGAGCCCTGGTTCCTGAATTTGCCTAAGCAGGTTCTTAATCTGTTGAGCTACCTCATTGGCCCTTGGGGTACATATATTTGAAGCTCAGGGAAATACTTTGAAAGGGATTAATGACAATATGTCTTTTACTGTAATATATATTTTTAAAATTGAAACATTTGCTATATCTTCAAATGGCTTTCATATTTAGGATCTCACTAAATACCCTCCCAGATATTCCAGATGTTCTCACTAAGATTGCTGTCCCACTGTCCCCTGCCAAGTCTCCCACAGAGAGAGAAACCCTTCTCAGAATTGTACATAGGGCATTTATTGAGTAAAGTACATCCGAAAACAATTCTCTGAGATCTTAGGAGAGTGGTACTGATGACATGTGCCAACTTGGAGCACATTAGACTGAGGTGAAAATGAAGAAAAGCCTCCAGACGCCCACATGAGTGAGAAACACGCTGGGAAAGTCTCTCACCTACAAATGTCAGCCATTCTTTTTTTTTTTTTTTTTTCTTGTTTCACAACCTTTGTTTGTTTATTCACTCATTTTTATGGCCGGCTCAGCCCGCCCCAAGGGCAGGGCTGGCGCAGCATGTGGTGCTGGGGATCGAACCGTGGTCCGTGAGTCTGCCCAAGCTTTCCCAAGCAGGGCTTTAGACCACTGAGCCATCCCGCCAGGCCCCAGCCATTCTTATGAAAATGGAAATCAAAGACATCTTAGAACACTAAAGCCAGGAGGTACAACAGAGTTGGCATCCACGACCTGGGAATGGAACCAAGCCAGGATCCCACAGGGATAGCTCTTCAGTGGCATGTGTTTGGTTGGATTTCAGTATCACTGTGGACTGCTAAGGGCTATCTGATTCCTGCTTTTCCTTACTTTCCTTTTTGAACAGAAATATCCATGTGGTTGTCCAAGCCCTAATTACCAGAGGAGCCTTGTAACTTGTTTTCTTAATTCATAACTCTTTGGGGTTTGTTTTGTTTTGTTTTGTTTTGTTTTGTTTTGTTTTGTTTTGTTCTGGGTTTGTTTTTGTTTGTATTTTAGGGAAGGGTCTACAGGGTGTTCAGGATCTCACTACTAGATCAGATTCATAGTGATCCAACTGTTTACAGCCTCCTAAGAGCTGGTATTACAGGTGTGTTCTACCACGCCCAGTCTCAATTACAGTCTCAGCACATCCTGGAGGTGGAACAGGCTCAGTAGGCCCAGGGATTGAACCCCTGGCCTCTGTGCCTGCTTACTGGTACTTTAATCTGCTGAGCTGTTTGGCTGGCCTTAATTCATAACTCTTTGGATCAAGAGCATTCCCACCAAAAAGGCTTCAAATGGTTCTGACAAAGACCACAGTTCTTACACTTTAAGTCTAATCCCATAGTTAAGATGAGATTTTTGGGTTCCTAGGGTGGGAATACTTTGCCTGTGGAAAATATGTCAACAGGTTACAATCAAAAGCAGGCTCTGCTAATAGCTATAATGGCCACAAATTTTTCCTTTCCCAGAATGCATTGCCTCTTTGCAATGGATCTTTGCAGGTGCTCCTAATAAGAGGTAGGACCTACTCTGCTACCTGTCCATTCTGGCCTTTGCCATCTGACTTCATTTGGCAAACAGAATATGAACAAATATGACATAGTAAGAATTTGAAAAGCACTCATCATTGGGCTTTCCCCCTTTCTTATTGTATTAGAACCCCAAAACCATGACAGGCGCTCTGAACAGAACCAAACTAGAGTTCTGGATTAAAAGAAATCACAAAGAGGAGGAACACAGTCAGTGATTTCCAGTGATGGCCTGCCAACACATACACAAAGACATCTGAGAACATGGCCACCACCATGCCACCTGGCACCACCACAGAAGCTACCAGGCTGTCCTGAGTCTACATGTCAGTCTACTGCACTCTGAGCCAATACACTGGGGCATTAAGCCACTAGTTTTAGAAGGTTGTTATCTAATGAGGGCTCATTTATACACCAAACAGGAAATGTTTATTGAGCACCTACCACATGGAGGCCATGATTTTTACAGAAGGAAATTGTAAAATGCAATCCCTGTTCTCTGGAAGTATGTAAGTTAGATTTGGGGTGAAAATTAAGAAAACTAAGAATGTGTAGCAGAAGTAGAAGGACCATCACAGCTAGAGAGGTACCAGATGCTTTAGGAAAATAGAGATGCAAAAGAAGAAAGAAAATAGCAGGGCAGAAGGGAAGTCAGGGAGGCTTCACAGAAGCCTGAGCTGGCGTCACACAGGAGCCCTTCTGCTGGACTTGCTTGGGAGACTGGCAATGCAAAGACCCATGGCAAAGAGGCAATGCATTCTGGGAAAGGAAGAATTTGTGGCCATCATTACCATTAGCAGAACCATCTGGCTTTTAAGGGGACCTAACCTCTGCTTCAGCAGTCAACAGAACCTTGCATTTCACAGACTCATCTTAATGGTGTTACTGGGTGAAGCCACCCGTCAACCCAACTGAGATATTGAGTGCCCTTCTCTGGCCTTCTCTCCAAACCCCACTCCTATCCATGTCCTGGCCCCCACCCTCAGTCATGACTCTTACTTGTGCCTGGCCTTCATCAAACTCAGAGGCTGTGATCTCAGTTCTTGCCTGCCTACTGCTTAGCCTCCAGCTTCTGAACCCCTGGTGTGACCTGATGTCCAGGCACCCAGCTTTCCACTTTCCGTGGGACTCATCCCTTCCTCTACATGTGATTCTGATTTGGCCAAAGATCACTAGCAAGACAGAAACAAACCCACACGTGTGCTCCACAAGCTGAGGTAGGTTATTTGAAAAGGTGCACACAACAACTGTGCTGATTGCTACGGGCAGGCAGCCTTTGGAATTAGATACTACAATTCAACAGGAAGAAGCTACTTTTGTACTCTTGAGTTTTGGTTGACTGGTGACTAACTTTGAAATGGGGTTGTTTAACATCTAGGCCACAGTGTCAGGGAGCCTTGCCACTTGTAGAGAGGCCCAGCTGGCCTGCTGGAGGATAAACCATGCATGCCAGAGATAAGCCACTTCAACTGACATCCTCCTCTGTGTGCAGAAACATGAGTCTCCCAAGCAAACCCAGCAGAAGGGCTCCTGCATGATGCCCCTCAGTGGCTGACACATAGAATCAAACAATTTCACTACCACATTTCAGGTGGTTTGTTACACAGCAGGAGGTAACTAATACAGTAATATGGAGGAATAAGAGATTAATCTTACCTATGAAAATATTACTTACAGTTTCTACAGATAATTCTATACTTTTGTCAGGTGCTTATCTACTCAAATGAGTTTCTCACTGGTAGGATTTCAGACTGAATTAAAGACAGAGATAATACCAGGCAGAGGATCAATGCTGAACAGACCTAGTCCTACCTGGGAGTCGGCGTGAGTGGGGAACAACGGTCTCTAAGCAGTTGCTGGTTTCCACCACAAAGCATTTATACATCGAGCATTTCCCTCATCTCATCTACAGCTCTAGGCCCACAAATTACCTCAAGCATCAGTGCAGAGACAGTGACTCCCATATCAATGCCAGACAAGCAGGACGGGAGGGTGGCGCGCAGGAAATTCCCGCCTGAGGTACACAAGAGACACAGGCAGTATTTTAGTCAGCTAGTAAGATGTGGAGTCAAAAACTTTTTCCTCTCATTCCTTTACTTCCCAAATAAAGTTTTTTCCCATTTTCCCTGCTGAAACTTTGTTTTCTATCTTAAGCACACACAAGGGAATGTATCTGCCATCTCCATCAAATAAATACAAAATGAATATTTTAAAGTTCGTGAAGCAAGAAAAAGTCATTATCCTAGTCTATTCTTAGACCCAAGTTTCAAACAATAAGCCCATTCTCCTCAGAAATGACAGAAGAGCTACAACTGAAGATAATTACACTAGAAATAGTCCTTGAAGGATGTACAGGGTAAGATAAAAACCCAAAATAGGAGCCATGCCCTGGAGTCAGGGACGGGATCAACACTACTCTTGACAAGCAAAGCTAAGTGTGGCCATGCTCCTCAGGATAGGATAGCTGTGATCTGAAGGCCATAAACGCGGCAGGGGACATCTGTCGTCTTCCAAGAGCCAGGAAGGATGGGAGCCCACAAAATAAATTCTAGGCAAAGGAGAAATGAGCTGCCAACCACAAGCAGTTCCACCTCTATTCTAAGAAGGGAGCTTTCTTTGAGTTTTCTGAGAAAGCTGTGTCAGCTGAGACGGGAAGCTGAAGTGGCCGGGCGATGGAAAGACTGAATAAGAGGCGGAGTGGGAGTAAGAGGCGAGGTGAAACACGCCAGCTGAGAGCAGATGAAGAATTGTAAGACCTCTTCTTTGCCACTCCTTAAGTGGCTTTCAGCAAAACACCTTAGTATCTGAAGCCTTGAGAACTGGGGGTCGAGTTTAAGGTTCTAACACCTCAAATAGGCTGTGGGGCAAGGGCACAGGCTGACTGAAGCAACCTCACTACATTTGGATTATACGAATCAGAGTTATAACTGGAAGTCATTCATTACACTCCTGAAACTGAATTACTGACAGAAAGATCAGAAAGAGACCCACTCATTAAACCCTACCTCCTTTCCCTAAGATAAGGAACTAGAGTGAGGCTCTGCCTCCATTTCCTGAGTGCAAGGACAATATAAAACCACCCAAATACAAGGAAGGCAAGAAAGGCAGAAGAGAGGGCCAGGGAGACAGCTCAGTAGAATAAGTGTCTGCCGGGCAAGCACGAAGTCCTGCAATGGGACAACTCCACACCAGTCTTGCTTTCTATCTTCAAAGTTGATTTAGCTTTTTTTTTAATTCCTACTTCTATATAAATGTACTCTCAAATTGAATATGCATCAGAACCAAAGAGGCTTGATTATCACCCAACAGTAGAGCAACACAATGACTTTTTCTGAGCTTAGAAGTCCAACTCTAAAGGCTGGCGGTATAGCTCAGTGGACTAGGCGCTTGCTTAGGGAAGCTCAGGGGTCAGGGTTCAGCTCCTGGTCCCACCTGCCGCAGGCCCCACTCTCAAGCATGCTGAGCCAGTGATGGAGTCTGGGTACAGTGGCACATGCCTGTAATCCCAGGAAACTTGGGAGGCAGTGAACAGGAGGATCGCCATGAGTCTGAGCTGCATAGTGAGACCCTGTACAAAAAAAATTTAAATAAAAAGTCCAACTCTAAGACCCAGCAATACAGCTCAGTAGCATGGCACCTGCCTGCCAAGCACAAGGACCTGAGTTTGATTACTGGTTCCAAAAAGAGTCCAACTCTAGCGTATGATAAATCTACTGAGATGCAACTGTCCCAGGATAACATTCTAATCCAGCTTCTCTTTTGCCTGATAGTACTGTACCTCCCAGTATTATGAACTCTAATATCTTACAGGCCAGTGAGACATGAAGGAGGCCTGAGGACCAGTCATCGCCAGACCAGGCTACTAGGTGGTGGCAGTATCTATGCACCTTATTTGAGCAGACATTTTGGACTGGATTACTCACAGTGATAGAAAGGAAGTCCCCATAGGCTTAAGAAGAAATGGCCTGAGATGCATTGTAACTTCTTTTAGAGCAAATTTTCCTTCCTTCCTACTTCTGCTTTGCTTAGAGAAATTCCAGATGTGTTTTCTTTTCTGAACACATCAGCAGGTCTGTGGGGGAAGTGTAACGTGGATTTGAGCATATCTAAGGCTGAAATTTTGTTTCAGACTTTTATAATCAGAATGGAATCTTGAGCTCTGAAACCTCACACTTTTTAAACCTCATTGAAACTCAAAGGTACAACCCCAGGGGCAGAGCTGCAGTAAAGTAAAGGATATCAACACAGCAAAAAGTGCAATTTCTCAAATACGTAGCCAAACAAGAACGGATTACAATAAAAGCCCATCAACAGGGAACAGCCAGACAACTCCTTACACACATGGAGAAATCCTCTGAGGAAAAGTAAGTCAGTTTCTCCAACCTAACTCTGGTAGGGGTTAGGAATGAACTTGAATTCCCATCTGTCAGGTCCTCTGGCAGAGCATTGTCCTCCTCTCTTTGGTCTATCTTAACCCCTACCAGCCACTAGTTATCATTTATTCCATATATTTGATAAATGAATGTTGGCACTTCTCCTGATCCAGGAGCTGGCCTAAAACCTGGGGACACAGCAATGAATAGGGGAGATAAGGTCCAGTCTCTTATGAAGCCAATATGCTAATAGCCATACAAACAGCAAAATGACTAGACAACGACAAATGCTCTAAAAAAATAGTGATTTAGTCGATTGCCTCTCAGTACAAACTTTTATTTTCAATGAACTTGGAGAAAATAACTGTATATCTATCCTAGCTCTCTTGTGTAAGTATACATATATTTTTTCACAACAGGACGTTCCTTTATTTACACTTTTGTGAAGTCAGTGATGCATGACATTAGGTTGCCTAGCAACTGATAGCCATTGTTCATACAAGACAGTATGTCTGCATCTTGTCCTCTGAATAACTAACTACTATAAAGACAATAACATCCATTGTGTTGATTATTATTAACTGTCCTACTAACCTGATTTGAAACTGCTTCATAGTTATTCTATCTTTTTTCTCATTAAGGTGAATAAAATAAAAATTTGCATGAATTTTTTCATTGTTTTTACAATAATTAGTACATTGCCTAATGTTGTCTTCGTCATAGTTGTTCAGAGTACAAGATGCAAACATGATTTCTTGTCTGAACATCATTGGTACAGAACTTTCCTCTGAGACTTTTTTTGATGTGGCTGATCAGGGAAGAAATCTCAAAGGAGGTGATCTTCAAATTAAATCCTAAGAAGTGAACAGTGTAGATGTCAAAGAGGTAACATTCTAGGAGGAAGGAGGTGGTACAAAGATCCTGTGGCACAAGCCAGCTTGAAGTATTTGCAGTTTCTAAGCAAACTTAGAGTTTGCTTCCTGTAGTGCATATTCTCAAATGCTACCACCACCAATCTCCCCGTGCACCGCCCACCCCACACCCACACACCCCTCTGGACTCTGTGTCCTCAAAGTACCCTGCTCTTCATTAACTATAGCATTATCACCCTCTCTCAAAATTGCTTTTCAATAAACTGTTCAAAATAAAAGACAAACTATGATGGGAAAAAGGGAAAGGAAAAAGAAAAATATAGATTTATACACAAGATAGTTATATAGCTAGTCTTGGGCTGGGAGATAGCTTAGTGGTCCAAGTGCCTGCCTGGCAAGTGCAGGGTCCCAGGTTCAATCCTGGATATTGCAAGCTGTGCTGGCACTGAGCCAGCCACTAAAACCGGGTGGTGTATGCTCATAATCCCAGCTCTGGGTAGCGAGACACAGTATCAAATAAATAAATACATAAGTAAATGTTAAAAAAATAAAGTTATCTAGGTAATTTCTCTTTGTTCATTGAAAAGAAGGGTTGGTACTAACAGTATTTGGATGAGATCTCCTGCCTAAATTTTGTACTTTGAATAACTGTTATGAAGACAGCAATGTGCAATGCATTAATTATTGTAACTCTCCTACTCACCTGCTTTCAAATTCTGAATTATGGTTATTCTTATTGTCGTTTTTTCTCTTCAAAGTAAAAACTTGTCCTTTATCTCTGTAGAGTTATTCCTATGGAAAAGATCATGTTAGATACTGAGCACTAAATAATGTCTAGATGTATGATATGTAAATATTAAGTGTTGTTTGGTGACTCAACTATCATTACTCAACTGCATTCCTTCTGATTCTAAGTTGTGAACATTAATCATGAAAGGCCCACTTGGTGAGATTGAGAAAGACCCATGAATTAGTAAAGCGTACTTCTGGGTGCTTCCGGATGGACCTTGGAGGGTGGCTTGGGTCCTGGAAATGTGTAGGACCTTCCTCTCTGGTACTGTCCTCCTGCTCTGCTTTCCCGGAACCATGAACTAAGCATGTCTCATCATGCCCTCTTCCCTGATATTCCTACCTTGGTACCAATCGATTACAGACTGATCCCCTGAAACTAGGAACCAAATAAAACGTTTCCAGCTTTAAGTTGTGGGAATCAGGTATTATATCCAAGCCCTGGCAAAACTAATATACAATTCCAGTGCTCTCACTATAAAACATTATCCGTCCAATAAATGAAAACTATTATCAGAATAGAACCTTTTTATTACTTATTTTATGTGTATTTCTTCCATCTTAGTATTTCTATCAGTTCACAGCTGGTTAAAAATTACATTTTTGTTTTCCTTACTATGTTCTTTGTATTTTTTTTTTAATGTGTGGTACTGGAGGTAGAACATGCTCTTGTATATTACTAGGAACAAAGAAGAGAAATATGTTACTTAATTTGCTTCTATTTTTTTAATTCTCAAGAAATTCTCTCTAGTTTTCCTAATATAATTTCCCCTATCATCATCTCTATAAACAACAGCCAAAAATATCTGCATACACTTGTTTCTACCAACTAAGTAACATTTTCCATTTTTTTTCCTTCCATTTTTCCTCTCCTTTAGATAAAGCTCAGTTTCTGATTTTATTATCACATTCAGTATGGTGTTTAAGTCCCCAATCACTCTGCTCAGATAATCATGCCTTTCTCATTCCACTCTGCTGGCAACTGCTAGCAATTGCCTATATGTTGACTTTGCCCTTGGCACACTGAATTCAAACTCATTCACTCTACAGTCCCCAGACCCAGTAATACCACATTCAGAAGAGCTCCCAAGTGCCTACTGCAATAAACACTGCAATCAAGTCATTTGATTTCATTTTCCCAGGTTCCTAAGCTCATAACTCTCCTCTGCATATACAAGAGTCTAATAAAAGAGAAAAATTTACAATGCCTATAGCGCAGACACTCAGGAACGAGAACAGGAACCTGCGTCAATAATCTCAGAGGATGCGCTGTCCAGTGCTTTCTATGCTGTCATACATCTCTTTGGCAACCAGAGCTCTGTGTAGTGCATCTCAATGGTATCGCTTGATCCCCACTATAAAACAAGGAATACAGCTAGTATTTGATGGTATTTATTCAACAGACATTCATAAGCACCTACCATATGAAATATTCTGGTCTGGGGATCTCTGGAGACAATCACATTTAATAAAGAAAACAACATCCACATTCTCATGACATTTACATTCAATCAGAGTGAGAAAGATTATAAAAAGGAGCCAATCATTTAATAACAGAGTTACACAAAATACTAAGTGCGACTATTAAATAAGTGTAACATGATGGACAGGAACTGAGGGAGTTGCATTCTTTGAGATTGGAGGGGTCAAAGAGGAGCTTTCTAAGGAAGTGAGCTGAGACTTGGATAAAGAGGTGCCAGTCATGCATAGATAAAGGGGAGGAGTTTCACACAGGAGAGAACACGTATCCATATTTGGTCTGAGGTGAGAAAGAGATTAATATGTAACCACTTTAGCTGGGAAAGAGTTTAGTTAAATCTTTCTGACTTCTGAGCAGAAATCAGAGTCCTGTTCAGTGGCCTGGTAATTTTATTGTCAATATCACTGTGATTCTCTTGGTCTTTTCTCTGTGGTCACAAAAGGGCTACAATGGTTCCAAACATTATGACTACACTTGTAGCAGAAAAACTGGAAAGGGAGCAGTATATGCTATATCATCTCAACAGGAAATGAAAAGAATTTTTCATAAACCCTCTAGCAAAATTCTATTTGGTACTATTGGCCTCAAGTACTTCATAAATATTCATTCATTCACCACTGAAATAAGCTGAGAAATAGTATGTGTCATGACTGGTGTTATGGTTTGTGTCTGTATATCCCCCTAAAGCATCATGCAGTCATACAGTGTGGGCTTTTAAGAGGTGACTGAGTCTAGGTTTTGTAACTCGTTCATCGTGTATCACTGAGACAATAGGATAGGTGTCCTGCATACTACATAAGGGAAGAAAGGAGGCTTGCTTCCCACCCCGCTTCTGCTCTTGTTGCTTTTGCAGTCTTCTTCCACCATGAACTGTTGCCTCTTTGTCATGCCCCTGGGCCTTGGGGCCAGTTGATTATAGAATGAAACTTTGACAAACTATGAGCTAAATACATCTTTCCTTCCTTAATTTTTGGTGTTGGATATTTTGTCTCAGCAACATGAAAAAAGTGACTAAGACAGAATTTGGTACCAGGATCATAGTGACTATACTGTACCATGTTGTTGAAGAGCTCTTGTGAAAAGAGTTTGGAAAGTTTCAGATATGTTGCCTGAAAAAGTAGAATGGAAATACTTTAGTCTGTCCTATATGGTTTTCAGAGCACAGAAAACCAAAAGGCTGATGGAAATGTCTCTGCTGGGAAGTAGAACTTCATTGGCTGCTGCACTCCAGACAATGTGTATTATGGCTTAGCAGAACAATTGTCTACATTATGTTCATTTCCAGAGACTTTGCCTGAAACTAAGGTTATGAGCAATGGGCTCATTGAACTGGAAGAATAAATTTCAAGACAATCAAATGTTGAGGTAGTGGCATAGCTACTGTTGAGGGTTTCTAACCAGACTTATGTTTGAGAATAAGAAACAAAGAGTCCATCAGAATAATTTAAAACATTGTGAGTTTGGCCAGAAAAGAAGCTCTAGTAAAGCTATGGACTGCAAAGATAGAACAGAGAAGATCTTGACTGTTGAGAAAGTCTCCAACATTTTCAGACTCAAAGTTACAGAAGTAAAATATGAAACCACAGAGAACAATGTTCCAGAATGTCAATATCACTATGTTCCAGGATGGTAGCACCAGTACTATATTCCCAAATGGTGGTGACATATAATATTGGTCTGCAGAATTTAATTCAGAGTGCTCAGTGATCCAGGCACTGGATCCCTAAAGTCAAGAAGGAAGCAAGTCTTGTTTTAGGAACATGCAGGATGCAAGAGTTATGAGGTTAAAAAGGCTTCCACTCCGATTTCAGAAGACCTAGGAGGCCAGGAAATATACCCTTAACAGGACAATGTGTGAATATGAGTGTAAAGCCAAAGGTTCAGTATAAACCCCAAAGGTTTAGAAAATACAAGAACACAGATCATTGTTTAAAGCAAGCTACAAAGAGAGAAAAAAACTGGGACTACAGATAAACTATAGAGCTGCTACCACTAGAATTGCCATAGGGTTAGAACCACCTAAGTTTTTTGGTATTCACAGCTTGTCACTGTTTGCCTCAGATGTTGCACATGGGAACTATAGGATTAAATGTTTTTCCTACTGGATTTTGGTTCCATTCTTTTGTATACTTCCGTTTTTATCTTTTGGAATAGAAATGTTTATCTTGTGCCATTGCTAGAAGTGCTTAACTTTCCTTTCATTTGTACAGGGGCTCATAGCTTAGAGTTTGTCTTACATCCCAAAGGAGATTTAGAATTTGGACTTTTCAGCAATGCTGAAACTATGCAGACATTGGCAACTCTTAGAGATGGACTAAATGTTTTCAGCATAAAAGGATGTATAGGGTCTTTGGGGTCCAGATGTGGAGTGTTATGGTTTATGTCTGGTTTCTCCCGCAAAGACTCATGCAGTCATGGCAGGTAGGCTTTTCAGAGGTGGCTGAATCTAGAGCTGGTGATTGGCTCAATGTCTAGTTCTGAGATTAGAGGCGCAAGTGTCAAACTTGCCTTAGGGAAGGTAGCCAGCATACTGAATAAGGGAAGGAAAAAGGCTTGCTCCCACTACACACACACCTCAGCTTCTTTTGCTCTTGTTGCTTTTGCTGCCTTCTTCCATCATGAACTGTTGAGCCTCTGCCATGCAACTATGCCATGGAGCCAACTGATTATGAACTGAAACTTCTGCAAACTGAGCTAACTAACTTTTTCCTTTCTTAAAGTAGAGCATTGGCTATTTTATCTTAGTAACAAAAGAAACCTGACTGAAACAATTGGCTTATTTTTTATGTCACATCACCTGGGAATATTGGTGTCCTGAAACAAGTAACAATTAATAACAACTTTCCCAGTAGGAGAGGGAAGTGAAGATGAAGTCAGAAAAACATGGAGGAGCCAAATATCACTGGGCCTCATAAACTGCAGTGATGAGTTTACCATTTTCTGAGTGTAGTGTAAAGTCACAATGGATGTAAGTAAAAATGTTACATTCTTATAAGATTGTTATATTTGCCATGTGAAAGATAAATTTAGGAGGCACAAAAACAGATAGGATTTTTTTCTTTTATTTCTTATTCATTTTAATGAGGAAAAAGATTAAGAAAGAAATAGTTTCATAACAAGTTAGTAGGATGGTTACAATAATTTATACTATGCATATTGTTGTCTTCATAGTAGTTATTCAAAGGAGAAATGTAGACCTGCTATCTTGTCTAAACAATGTTAGTACGAACTTTTATTCTCAATGAACTAATAAAAAGTGCCTATATATCTATCCTAACTCTCTTGTGCATACATATATAATTTTTTTAAGTTTCTAATATTAGGACAAAGTATCATACCATGTCTTATAAGTACTTGTAATTCAAAGATACAGTATGAATCATAAAACAAAAATCTCCAGCATCCGGGGCTGAGACGGTACACCCAGGGATCCGGGGCCTGAGAAGGCACACCCAGCATGTGGGGCTGGGGATTGAACTCAGCCCTCTTCAAAACAGAAGTGGCACTAGGAAGATAGCTCAGCAGTCTAAGTTCCTGTCTGGCAATCAGAAACCAAGTTCAATCCCTGATTCTCATGCTAAGCCAGCCCCAAAACCCTAGGTGCACTGTGCCAGCCCCAAAGCCAACTGTGGTGGCAAATGCCGTCATCTTCATACTGGGGAGGCTGAGACAGGAGCATCACTATGAGCCTGAACTGTGGAATGAGACCCTGTATCAAACAAATAAATATAGGGGGCCAGGGAGACAGTCCATGGTGCAAGTGACTGGCTGGCAAGTGCAAGGTTGTGAGTTCAAACCCAGGTCCTGCAAATAAATAAATAAATAACATTTTAAGAAAAAAATTTAAATGATAGAGGTGAGAGTCTTTTTGGCTGCTAGGAGTGCTGGCTGCTCATGACTCATAGCTAAATTCCTCACATAGACAATGCCCTTGGTCCAAGTAAACTTGCTTGTCCAATGATATGTCTTCTCCTTCATCAATCGCTAGTTGATGCTAGTTGATGCAGTGGTACAAGGACCTTAATTCTTTGTCCCAATTTGGAACTGTTTGGGGGTTTGGGGAGTTTTTTGTTTGTTTGTTTGTTTGTTTGTTTTGTTGTTGTTTTATGTATGTAGTATAGGGTCTACAAAGTCTCACTACACAGGTTGGACTTGCAATGATCTTCCTGTGTTTACAGCCTCCAAGCACTGGGATTACAGGTGTGCACCACCATGCCTAGTCTCAGTTGCCATCTCAGAGTGCCACAGAGGTGGAGCCGGCAGGGCATGACAGGAATAGAACACCTGTCCCCAAGTCTGCTGAGCAGACACTTTAATCCACTGAGCTATCTGGCTAGACCCAATGTGAAACTATTTTGAAGAGACATTTAGCAAGATAATCCCCCCAAAGGATTGGCTGAGGTATATCCCATAATTTGTTTGATGTGTCTGCATTATCTCTTATCTTTTCCTTCTGCCTCAGCCAGCTTCCCTAACTTCCCACAAATGCTATTCCTAAGACCACATCCCAGTGCACTTTCTGTCTAGAACATTTCTGCCAGGGACAACTGAGAACCCCAAATCTAAAACAGGATCTTGAAGCTAGTCAACTCCTGGCTTACTGGCTGGTAATAAAAAACCATGTCATCACTAGTGGTATATGTAGCACTGACCTTCCTGACGTTTAGTAGGACTGCGATCATTAAAATCTTCACCAGCTGTGAACCAAGACTGGCCACTGGTAGAACAGAAGGCACTGATAGGCAGATTGTCTTGGGCATCTGAGTAGTTACGTTAAGGGTGATGGAATCAGATTACTATTGCTGAATATGTCAATGTTTGAGGAAGACTGAGAAAGGCTGAGGGTGACTAGTCACTAAAACAATGTATTAGGAAAATGAAATGGTCTAGTTGATAACATTTAAAACAAAGTCACATCTTGCATCCCAAAAATAAAAAAATAGGAAGGCCAAGTTCAGAATGTAATTGCAAAGACCGTGAAGCTAAGGAAAGGTGGAGGATCCCACCCTGCAAAGTCTACCTTGCTGAGAATAGACTACTGCCAGGGAAGAACTCTAAGATGTAGGATGTAGAGAGACACTTAGGGGTTGATATATTTTAAAACTTTAAAGCTCCTGGTTCCCCTAAGAAATGTTCCATTACCTGTGTTGAAGGCCAGAACTCAGAATTCCCCCTTGCTTGCAAATAATGCAGAGGCCTGATTGTACAGGAAAATATGAGCCCTTGCTCAGGAGAGCACCTGCTACCCCAGTACCTCTCTTCCTGGGAAGTAGCTAAAATCAGTGATGAGACTGAAGTATAACCCAACCAGAAACCACAGGACCTATTAGAAGAAAGTCATCACACCTCAAAGGAGCTTCCCGACAAATCAATAAGGCAAGGATCCAAGAACATACGTGTGGGGATGGATCCAGCTAGAACTTCATTGTAACAGATCAACACTAAAACATAAATTTTTACAAAGGGTATCAGACTTAACATCCTTGTGAGGATTCGAGGAGAAGAGTCTACACATGCCTCCGAGCCAGCTCTTGGATGCTTGGAAAAACTGATGACCCAAACTAAGTGATGGAAATATCAGACTTGCCACTATAGATGACAGAAAAAAGGTTCAAGAAACACAGAGGGAGGGATAAATGAGAGTGGATCTGCTAGCAAGGTTGATCCCCATTAGCAGGACAACCTATGGGGTGCTATTAGGCAGTGGGAATAGAAAAGAGATGTTTAACCCTTAATGATCCAAGAGCTTGCTCTGGCACTCTGGCTTAATTATGATGGTACACAGACAAATATTGATACCACATAGAGCTTGTTATGATTTGCATCTAGATGTCCCCTGCAAAGCCCCACACGATCATGGGGTGGGCTTCTAGAGCTTTTTATTGATCCAGGGTCCAATGCTGAGATTATGGGTGTGATTGCTATACCTTCCCTGGGGCTGGTAGCCTGCGTACAATATGAAGGAGTGAGAGAGGCTTGCTCTTCCAGGCTGCTCCCCCATTTTTACTCCTGTTGATTTTGCTGTGCTCCACCATCATGAACTGTCCTCCCTCTGCCATGTGTCACTTGTGCTGGAGCCAGCTGAGTGTGAACTGAAAGCATCACACACTGTGAGCTAAGTAGACCTTTCCTTCCTTAATTCTGGACATCAAGTATTTTATCTCAACAGTGAGAGAAAAGCCACTGAGACATAACCTAAGAAGGAAATGGGGGTTAAGGACTCAGGGTCTTTAGAAAGAAAGATCTGATCACCCCCATGGCAGGCCACCTAAGCCAGAAAAACTGCTGTGGGCATGGGGGACCTTGAAGAGAGAGATGGTGAATACCAGTGTAGCCCTACAACTACCCAGTAGTGTAATGCGGAGTTCATTTCAATAACATTTATCTTTCTTCAAGAAAAGGAACCAAAGGAAATATAAAAGAGCTATTCCCAGGAGTAAATTCGCATGAAGCAAGTGGGCCCAATGGACACATGAGGTGAGATCTGACCTGCACTCTGGTGCTTTGCCTCCTTTTCCTCTCCCCAACCAACGTGCTTGCTTTTCTGGGTAGCAATGCATTCTGGTTGCTCCTAGGAGAGTCCCAGGAGTTGCTCTCAACTGCAAAGAACTCTGACCTCTACCAGGCCACAGGTTGCCCCTTCCGGAGATGGCTGGTGCCCTTTGCCTTACTCTGCCACTTTACCTTCAAACTAATCACAGAACTGTCACAGGCCATGCTGCCACCCCAGTTTTCCTCTAAGGTTTGCAAGTGAGTCTACACAGGTGCTTAAAGGTGGGTCAGCTGTGAATGCAGCTGACTTTGAATGATCTTCACCCTTTAGCATTTGTTCACAAGGCGGAAACTTCTCAGAGAGCCTCTTCGCCATGGAATAGGACTATGTCCTGAGCTGCGAGGAGGTTTGTGAGAAGATGATTTTGTGTCAAAATATGGGAGACACCTCCCACCAACCCAGGAGCCTTCATAGGAAAGCTTATCAGCCTATGGAGCACACTGAAGGAATTACTGTACTCTATTATAAAGCAACATGGGAACATAGGGGTGAGTATATTGAGCAAAGGTACTGATTATTATTTATGTCCTTTGACCTACAATTTCCAGTATAGGACTTCATATTTAAAGTAAATCGTAAGTATGTGCATGGATTATGCTTTAAGGATAGTTATCCCCGTTTTAAATATTTGAAAGATTAAATATGAAGTTACATATGAGTCTAATAGTATCCTGTGAGATGACTGGTTATATAAAGTACTGAAAAAATAAATAAATAAATAAAT
>PVJA010021632.1:0-35255 GCA_004027025.1 Myocastor coypus | reverse complement strand
GCTGCCAATTACGTGGTGAATGGCAGAACTACATCCCAGTTTCTGCCATGAATTAATAGGGAATAGGTTCCAATAACTCAGGTTCCTTCCCATTGGTCCTCACAAAGTGCGCTTCTCTGGGAGGGGCAGGCTGGCACTTCAGTTGAACCCAAGTACCTTTCTCTTTGGCTTCTTTCTTTTTCTGATCATTTTCCTTGACGTGTTTCAGGAAGCTATCACGACTTTTTGAATGTTTAATATGCTCAATACCTACATTAATCCTCTTGGCAAGTATCTTGCCCTTAACTTGCTTGTTTACAACAATGCCAACAGCGTGCTGGGTAACATTGTAGACTCTTCCTGTTTTGCCATGGTAACATTTGTGAGGCATTCCTTTTTGCACAGTACCCATTCCCTTGAGGTCTACAATGTCACCCTTTTTGTATATTCCCATGTATGTGGCCAAAGGAACCACCTCATGTTCTCTAAAGGGCCTGGAGAACATATAACGGGTTCCCCTCCTCTTGCCCTTTGTGTTAGTCATTTTGACAAATTACTGGAAGATGGTGGTTCCAGCCGAAAGGCTATTTGGTTTTGAGACAAGATCTCACTAAGTCACCTAGGGGCTCAGATCATATTTCCCATGCAAAATTTGAAAAAAAGAAGATGAACAAATGCATATTATAAAAGATGTACACATACTTTATGAAGTATGTAATAATAAGGTAAGACGGTGTCAGATGACCCAGCTATTATAATCGATAAAATTATAACATTTTATAATGCAATTATAAAATTACATTGAGCTGGGAGGCCTGCAGCGGCTACAAAGTGATTTCAAGGTCAGCTTAAACTTATAGTGAAACTGTATCTCAAAAAGATAAAATTATGTTGAGGTAATTTATAAAATTATTAGATAAAATATAATGTGATGCAGTGGTACAGGGGTAGCTGCTCCTGAGGCCCCAGCCTGTGTTATTGACATTCCAGATAGGATGGATATTTAGCAGTTGGCAGCTGAGCCAAAATCTGTGACAGAAAAAAAAAAAAAAAAATCTGTGACAGCAAACACCTATTGGCTCTAATGAACAGATCTGCCATTTGGACAAACAGTCAGAAGCCACCTCTGCCTTGAATTTTGGATAAGTCCTCCTGGGGCCTTCAGCAGATTCAATTAGGTTTAGATGAAAAAGAGCAACCTAAAACCTACGGTGTAATTTTCAGGGTCGTGTTAGGGCAGTCATTTTACAGTAAGTGGCCAATTTAGGAACATTTAAACTGTAGACTTCCACCAGTGTGAGTTAGCCTTGCATGATGAACACTCCTAGATGGGAACAAATTGCAGAAGTAGCTCAGGTATCTGTGAGACTTTGTCGCAGTTGTGTTGCACAGCACGAGGGTGTCTGGAAGTACAGTGGGTGCCTGGTAGCAAGAGGAAAAGCAGTGACAATGAAACAAAGTGAATATGCAATAACTTCTTGTCAGCTCATTCTGTGGCAGTTGTATCATCATTTATTTTTGTTTTTATTTTTATTTATAAACTTAGGACAGGGTCTGTAGGGTGTACAGGGTCTCACTATGTCGGTCTGACTCATAGTGATCCTTCTGTTTTCAGCTTCCCGGATGCTGGGATTATAGGCGCTACCAAGCCCAGTCTCAGTCACTGTCTCAGTGCACAGGGATGTGTGTGTGTGGCGGGGTGGGAGGTGGGGGTGGAGGAGATGGGGAGTACAGCACCCCAGGGATTGAACCCCAGCTGCTGTTCTCTGATTAAGCAGGCACTTTAGTCTGCTGAGCTATCTGGCCAGCTCTTTCACTATTTTAAGGTAACTTAAAGTAAAAATAGTTTATTTACTCTGTGTGTGTGTGTGTGTGTGTGTGTGTTGTGTGTGTGTGTGCATGTGTGCGTGTATATGTGTGTGTGTCTTTTCTATGCTTTACATTGTATATTTCATGAAAGGTATATAAAATTCACTTTGTTGGGTTTATAAACAAATCTGACTTACAAACATTCTCCCAGAACAGAACTTGTTTATAAATCAGGGATTTACATACATTTGTCAAATGATTATTTGGTAAAATTCTGTCTGATAGATGAATTGCCAATTATTTCAGATATCTTCTTTTTATTTTATTATTTTTTTTCTTGTTTCCGAACTTTTGTTTATTTATTTTTATGGCCGGCTCAGCCCACCCCGAGGGCAGGGCTGGCGCAGCATGTGGTGCCGGGGATCGAACCGAGGTCCCTGAAGCCTCCCAAACTTTCCCAAGCAAGCGCTTTAGACCACTGAGCCATCCCACCGGGCCCCGTCAGATAGCTTCTTTAAACAGCCAAATCTCCTAGATAGGAATTTTAGACTTTAATCTGGTGCCCTGAATCTGACGCTCAGCTGTTAGAATGATTTACTTTTCACAGCAAGATTTAAAGTAAATTATTCTATATACTATATTTACACCCCAAGGATACTGAAAAAGTTGTGAGAGGCGTGACCTGCTTGCTACTTGATTGCAACATAAAAGAAACAAAACATACTTGGAAATTAGAATGAATCAGAGGAAGCAGGAGCTGTTATGTGAAGCTGGTTTAAATGGGAGCTCTCATTTACATCATTTCTGAACAGACGAGTAGCTTTGATACAGGGTGTCTGAAAGGCACACCCGGCCCTGGTGCCCGAGTTCACCTGAAAGGCACACCTGGCCCTGGTGCCCGAGTTCACCTCTCTGCTACTTCCAGCCTTCCTGGTTCCTGTCCTCCACTTCTTCCAGCAACCTCCGTGTTTAAGCTGCCTCAACTTCTTCAGCTTCTGCACCTCCTGAGCTCTCATCTGCTTTCACCTATATCAGACCCCTCTTCGGTAGGGCTGGGTATTTGTTTTTTGTCTTTTTGAGACAGGGTCCCGCTATGTAGTTCAGGCTGGCCTTGAGCTCACTTTTGTAGCTGAGGCTGGTCTTGAACTCACACTGATCCTCCTGCCTCAGCCTCCCAAGTGCTGGGATTACAGGCTTACACCAAACAGTTCTAAATTTTATCCTTTCCATGGACATTCTTTTCTCTCTGTCTCTCTCTTTCATTATCTCTTTTCCTGTCCCTTTTGGTCCTCTTTTTCTCAGTCTCTTAAGATAAGATCTTGTTACCTAGCCTGGGCTGCCTTTGAAATGGTGAGGGCTGTCTTACCTCAGCCTTCTGAGTGCTGGGATTATAGTTATGTGCACCAGGCCTGGCTTCCACGTTTCTTTTTAGACCATACACTGTGAGGGCACAGTTAACATCACAATGGGTTTTTGTAACTTGGTACTGGTGCAGTGTCCCCATATTCTGAGTACATAGTGTGGGCAGTGAGTGAATGGGTTGGTGAAACTACTAGGTTGTTTTAACTGAAAAGACAATTTAGGTGAAAACTTTCAGAAGACACCATGAAGTAGTTTCTAGAAAACTTACTCTTTTCTCATAGTCAAAAAAGGTACACAGCATGAAATTTTTCTGAAATTGCAAGCACAAAATGACCCATGATTAACTGACAGAATATCCAGTGGCAGCAAGTGAGCCAAGTTTGGGTGACAATAGCCGTATTGTCAGCTTGCTCAGAGGGTGAGGGTGTCAAATGGCAGATTCTAACAAAGAAACCTGAGAAGCCTAGAAGAATGACTTGACACTACTTAGGGGCAGAAGTAAAGGAGGTGGGGGTGGCAACAGAAGGGACTTAAAATTTTGGTGGGAATCGAAGCATTTTCTACCACTAAGAGAAATGAGAAAAATAGGAAAGTAAGCTTGTGGCCTAAGATTAGTTTGGACTTAGCTATATTGTTGAACTTCTTTTTTTTGGGGGGGGGGAGGGGTTCTTTTTTAAATTTTTTTCTTGTTTCAGAACCTTTGTTTGTTTATTCACTCATTTTTATGGCCGGCTCAGCCTGCCCCGAGGGCAGGGCTGGCGCAGCATGTGGTGCCGGGGATTGAACTGCGGTCCCTGCAGCCACCTGCAGGAGCTTTAGACCACTGAGCCATCCTGCTGGGCCCCTGGGGGTGGGGTTCTTATTGAGACAGGGTTTCACTATGCAAATTCAGCCTGGCCTCGAACTCACTATGTACCCTAAGAAATGGATTAACAGCATTTTAGAAACTGGAAAGGTTTAGACAGTTGTAATGTGTTAAAGGTAATATTTATTATCATTTTAATTATATTTAAATGTATTTTGTGAGCAGTTAAAATAAATGTCTGCCATGCCAGGCCTGCCCCTGGGTGCACTGAGCTGTCCAGTGGTGCTGCACAATTGTAGTACCAGTGTGGGGGAGCCTGAAAACAGGAGGATCCCTACAAGTCCACCTGTGTGGGTGAGAACCTGTAGCAAATATATAGAAAACAAAAGCCAAGAGCTGGGTATGGTGGCGCACGCCTGTAATCCCAGTACTTGGGTGGTTGAGGCATGAGTTCAAGACCAGCCTGGGCTACAAGAGTGAGTTCAAGGCCAGCCTGAACTGCATAGTGAGACCCTGTCTCAAAAAGACAAAAAAAAAAAAAAAAAAGAGAAGAAGAAGAAGAAAAGAAATGAAAAGTTTGGGCTGGTGAGATGGCTCAGCGGTCTAAAGTGCCTGCTTGCTTAGGCAAGCTTAGGTAACAGCAGGGACCACAGTTCGATCTCCTGCACCACATGCTATGACAGCTCCACTCCCAGGGCAGGCTAATAAAGTTTAAAATAAAATAAACAAAAACAAAAGCCAGTATGGCTTATGCTGGGGACTGAACCTCATGCTTGCCTAAGCAGGCATGTAGTCTGTTGAGCTACCTCACCAGCCCTTCTCCTGGTGAGTCTTAATTCAGCCAAACTGACATAATCATGATTAATGGTTACCTAAAGAGTGGAAGAAACCCAAGAGGGAGAAGAATTCTTAGAAGCTGGAATCATTCAGGATATGTGGAGAGATTGAGTCAGAAAAGCAGTGAGTAAACATCATTGAATTTGGCTTGAAGTGCTCTTAGTAAGTTTGAATATATGGTTTGAGAAGTAGTTATAGAAAGGACCAAGTTTGTGTGGACTTAGAGGGGTGGTTGGGACTGTGTCAAGGTACCTGGGCATATAGCGTTGGCTATAGATAGCATGTGCATACCACGGCAGAGGCATTTAACAGCAAAAGGAAGCTAACTTGGTAAATATTTTTCTTTTTTTTTTTTTTTTTTTGTGGGACCAGGGTTCGAACTCATGACCTTGCACTTGCCCAGCAGGCACTTGTGCCTCGGAGCTATCTCCCCAGCCCCCTGGTAAATATTTTTCTACTCTTGCTCTAAACAGGATATGAACCAGGAAAAGGTGGAGGGGAAAGACTAGCTCTTAGCGAACAGGGGCATAAAGATTGGCTGAGAATGTTTGGAGCATACAGGAAATAGGGCTACACAGGGAAGACCTGTGCCAAAGGTGACATCCAACATCCAAAAGGAGACAGTAGCCTTAAAGATTGTCCCGTTTCTCTGAGACACAGAAAAGAAACATTATTACTGAACCCAGAGGGCGCTGACAGGCCAAAGACCCAGAGAAGTTTGGCCTGGAGAGTTAGCAATTTCTCAAGGGTTACTTACAGAGTGATGGATGGCTTGTGGCTGCAGCACTACCAAATTCACCAACTCTCCTTTCTTAAGATACTAGTTGTCCCTCCCCTATCCCTACTCCCTGTCCTGTGCTGGTTTATAGGGCTCTAATTAAAACACTAAAAGCAGGATAATAAAAAAGATGAGCCTTGCCCAGGAGTGTAGCTCTGTAATCCCAGCTCTTGGAATACTAAAGCAGGAGGATTTAAGCAAGTTTGAGGCCAGATTGGGCTGCATAGTGAGTTCAAGGCCAGCCTCAACTGCATAGTGAGTCCCTCTGTCTTGTTTACTTTTCTGTCCTTGTTGGGACAAAATACCCAACACCCCAAATTAAGGAAGGAAAGATTTACATATCTCACAGTTAATGGAGGTTTCAGTCCATGGTTGGCTGTCTCCAAGGCAGAGTGGCACATGGCAGAGGGCAGCTGTTCATGGTGGTGGAAAATAGCAAAGAGTAAATAGGAGCAGCAGGTGTGGAGGCTAGCAAGACTCTCCCTCTCTTTTATATTGTATGCAGATTACCCAGCCCAGGGCTGGTATATCACTCACACCTATAATCCTTGCATTGGATCATGAGTTAATCACAAACTCTAGAAGTTGCCTAGTGACTTCCTGAGGCTTTGAGGGGACATCTAGACACAAACCATAACACCCTGTCTTAAATAAAACCCAAATAGGGGCCAAGGGTATAGCCCAGTGGCTTGGTGCCTGCCTGGTAAGAAGAAGGTCCTGAATTCTATTCCAGGTTCCAGAAAACAAAACCAAACAGATGACTACTTTGAAAAAAATTATGAGTATTCCATTTCCATTTTATCCATATTGGGAACTCTGCAAATCTTGATCAACATTGACAAGATGGATAAACTTGTGCTATAGTCTGGCACACAGCCTCAACACCTGGCTGACAAACAAGCAGCCTGTGTTAGGGTTCTAGGACAATTCTCCCTACACATACCAGGGAGGACTCTTTTGAGGCTGGGAGGAAACAGGGTGCTAAGTACAGAGGCATAGCTGTAACAGGAAGGCTTACAAACCCTGTTGGTTTCTCAGAGCGTTGTGCATTGGCCCAGCAGGAGGGTCTCCAAAGAGCAGCAGTTCTGAAATGGTGTGGGAATGCAATGCTACATAGTTAGTAAATGTTTCTTGTGTTATAAAAATCATACACAAATTGGCAAATGTTCATTTGTCATGCCCCCGGAAGTGAAACCTATTTTGATCACAAATACAAAAATAGATGGTAACCAGGTCCTTAATAAAAAAAAGCAGATTGAGTTAAGCTCTATTTATTAGATGTCATCCAGGCACTACCCTTATTTGTGGTGCAGCTGGGTCACAGCTCTCTGTGTATGTCCTGCTCATTTAAATGTGCCACAGTTTTCACTGTTTTTTTCACACCCAGCTCAGACCTAATTGTGCCACTAGCTTCTCCCCAGAGCCTCAGTGTCCAGAGGCTGGAAGCCCTGGGCTGATGCACCCTCCTCTTGCTCCCTCGCCTCTCTGGGCAGTGGGCCTGCAGATGGGAGGTCTGCATGGGCCTCTGGTTGCTTCTAGCACCTGCTTCACCCAATACCCCTGGACTGAGATTTGCATAAATTACTTCTTGCTAACAAGTCTTTGAAAGGTGAGCTGAGGAGTGAAGGCCCTGGCTTGCTGACTGGACTGTGATCAGTTATTACCCCTTAGCCCGGGATGCTACACATCAAGCTTTCAGACACCGGTGCCAGATGTTGCATTCCTGTGCTTAGAATGTCTGTCACCCCCTCCTCCCAAACTCCATTCATTCTTTCATTCCTGCTTCCTTCAGTATTCAGCTCAAGCGCTATTTCCCAGAAGATTTTTACAATGGTGGAACTAGTTACTTTAGGAAATCATGTCTCAGTCTAGCTGATTTGCTTTTCCTAGTGTCCTGCTCATAAACAGCACTAGTGCTTGCTTTCTCTCATACTGGAGACCAAAGGCCAAGAGGTAGAGGCAAACACTACACCCCTTCACTACAATCTCCAGACTTTTACAGGTTTTTATTTAGAGACAAAGTCTTACTAGTTGTCAAGGCTAGTCTTTTTTTTTTTTATTTTTTTAATTATTCATTTATTTCTTGTTTCAGAACCTTTGTTTGTTTATTCACTCATTTTTATGGCCGGCTCAGCCCTCCCCAAGGGCAGGGCTGGCACAGCATGTGGTGCTGGGGATTGAACTGCGGTCCCTGAAGCCGCCCAAGCTTTCCCAAGCAGGCGCTTTAGACCACTGAGCCATCCCGCCAGGCCCCAAGGCTAGTCTTGAACTTGTGTTCTTTGGGTCTCAGCCTACAGAACAGCTGGGAATATAGAGTAGCTGTACAAAATTGTGTACAGTAGGTGTACAGTAGTAGTAGTAGTACAAACTGCCCCACAGCTCCTGCCAAAACAATATTTTTTTTTTTTCAGTGTCTCCCTCAGTCATTCAGGCTGGACTTGAACTTGCTATGTAGCCTAAGGTGGCCTTGAGCTCATAGTGATCCTCCTGCCTCAGCCTCTTTTTTTATTGTATTTAGGACAGGATCTACAGGGTCTCACTATGTAAATCAGACTCATAGTGATTCTCCTGTTTATAGCCTTCCAAGTTCTGGCATTACAGGCACATGCACCACCATGCCCACGTCCACAGCCAGTCTCAATCACCATCTCAGTGTCCCAAGGGTGGGGCTGGCACAGTAGGCTGGAATCCCTGGCCCCTGCATCTGCCTAAGCCAGTGGTTCTCAACCTTTCTAATGCAGTGACCCCAAACCAGAAAATAATTTTGGTGGCTACTTCAAATCACTAATTCTAATAAATAACATTTCACCATGGCATAGCATGGGTTTAAATACGTATTTTCCGATGGCTTTAGGTGACCCCTGTGTTTTGGTCGTTCAACCCCTGCCAGGGTCACGACCCACAGGTTGAGAACCGCTGGCCTAGGCAGAGGCTTTAATCTGCTGAGCTATCTGGCTGACCTTTGGCTCATCCTCTTGAATGCTGAGGTTACAGGTGTATGCCACCATGCCCAGTTATGGATAAAGTTTTCTCAACAGAATTTTAATATTTAGGAAATAGGCTATGTAATCTAGAAAGTTTTAACTATTAAACAGCCACTGGGGCCCAGCAGGATGTCTCAGTGGTCTAAAGCGCCTGCTTAGGAAAGCTTAGGTGGCTGCAGGGACAGTGGTTTGATCCCTGGCACCACATGCTGCGCCAGCCCTGCCCTCAGGGCAGGCTGAGCTGGCCATAAAAATAAATAAATAAACAAACAAAAATTTTTTTTTTTTTTTTTGTCTTTTTGAGACAGGGTCTCACTATGCAGTTGAGGCTGGCCTTGAGCTCACTTTTGTAGCCCAGGCTGGTCTCAAATTTGCACCGATCCTCCTGCCTCAGCCTCCCGAGTGCTGGGGTTACAGCAAACAAAAGTTCTGAAACAAGAAAAAAAATAAATAAATAAAATCTTAAAAAAAAACTTAAAAAAACAGCCATTATTTCATTGTATCATATCACATTCTAGCCTTGTGTGGAAACCTTGATAGGGTGGGATACCTCTGGTCTGTGTGCCAGTAGTAATCTGGGCCCTTAGAAGCCTATACTTAGAAACTGTCGCTACCCCACATACTGATTTCAAGTTGTCAATCATCTGCGTCTCTTGGCTGTGACCTACAAGGTCCACCCCTCTAGCCACTAAGAATGGGCATATATTTATAGTAAACACTATTGTCTCTAGGTTCCATGGTGCATGAGGTAAAGTTTTTGTATTGTTGAGATGGGCTGGCTAAGTAGTTCAGGCTGGCCTTGAACTCCCAGGGATGGTATTGCCTCAGCCTTTGGGGCTACAAATTCAGAGAGCTGGTGGGTTTGGTGGGAACTGGTAATGTTGGTTTACATGCATGTTCTTTTCTTTCACTGGCGTGCATGACAGGGGCAGGCAGAAAGATGATGTACGCATCACTTCTACACGGATGATTTTGCAGACATTGGGTACGAAGCACTGGCCTCCCGAGCCTCTCTGATGGCCTTATTTTTCTGCTTGGCACAAGTCACCGCTTTACTTGCATTGTCTCCCTCCCTAGTCATAGGCTGCACGAGGTTAGGAACCCAATGCATTCACACTCAGTCCTACATGCTCCCTGCCAGAGAAACGTGCCAGGCATAACGGGTACCCTGGAGTTATTTCTTGCACAGGAACCCAGGAGCCCTCACGGACGCGATCTCCTGGTCCACCCGGGCCAACTCAGCAGGGGCGGGGCGGGTCGCAAACAGCGGCGCTCTCGCAGGGACGCTTCTGGGCGGGGACAGTTCTGGGGTGGGGGTAGGCGCGGCCCGGGGACTGGAGGCCGAGGCGGTGGCGGCCAATGAGCAGCTGAAGGGCGGGGCGGCAGGGACTGCTCGGGGGCGCGCTGTGCTGGGCGTGCCGCGGTGACGCGTGGGGCCGGGTGGGCCAATGGGCGCGGGGTGGCGGGCGGGCGGACCCGGCGCCGGGGGCTCGGGAAGCCTGCGGGCGGCCGGACAGACGGACGTGAGGCCGCGTCGCGGGAGACGCATGGAGGGGATGGCGCTGGCGCGGGCCTGGAAACGGATGTCCTGGTTCTACTACCAGTACCTGCTGGTCACGGCGCTCTACATGCTGGAGCCCTGGGAGCGGACGGTGTTCAGTATCCTGCCAGGCGGGCCGGGGCGCGGGGCCCGGGCGGGGATCGCGATCCGAGCGCAGGGGGAAGAAGAAGCTGAGGCGGGGGCTCACGGGTGCCCCACCCGGGTCCACGCAGTGCCGGTGGAGGAGGCGCCCGTGCGCACTCGTGGGAGGCAGGGACCGTGATCGGATCGCTGAAGCGTGGACGCCTTTGACCTTTAAGCTGTCCCCACCCTGGCTGGCTGGGATCCAAATGAGGATTCTAAGCAGCTCACCAGCTTTTCAACAAGGTTGTGATTCTGTGGGTGTTGACGTCCCAATACGTTTTTTGAAAACAGTTTAAGTTCCTGGACCACGTATGTATGTGTGTGTGGGTATGTATGTATGTATATGGTCTTCAAGATGGCAGTTTAAAAAGTGTGTTTGATTCATGACTTTTTGCATGAGAGGAAGAAGCTATGCCCGAGGAGGCTTTTGTGGTCAGTTGCCCATGGAGTTCCAAACGGTGCCTTGGTGGACGCATGGCGAAGCCTTGTTAAGGACTCTTGAGTGATTACTGGTAAGCAGCTGTGCCGAGAGCTTTGGGCGCGTCTTAGGGCGCTTCCGACTTTCACAGAAACCTCAGTGAACAACTCGGGGTTGGAAGAGGTTTCCCGAGGGCTGTGAGGCCGGTCTCCTCCAGTGGTAGATGAGGACATCCTTGAATGATATTCCCGCTGAATAAAGGCAAGAATGAGATGTATCTTTGTGTTTTAAAACTTGAGCTAGTAGGAATCAAAAAGATTTCATCTTCCATGTTGGTTAAATGCAAGGTCTTTACTTATCAGAGTGGTTTATCAGGAGTAGCTTACTTCAGAACCACTTTGCAAATGCATGGCTGCATTCCAGTAAGGGAGTGAAGCAATTTTGTCCCAAGCCTCATCAAGTGTGTTGGTGTTGAAATAACGTAAATGAATACCCTAACCAAAGTTGGTCTTTTATTTCTGCACTTCTGAAGACTTAGCTACTTATAAGGTAGTTTATTTCTGTTGATATTTCTTGCCAAACCTGGAATTTAAGAACTGGATTCATTTCCTGCATCTGTTTGATGACTGTCTAGGTTTTTTTTTTTTGTCTTTTTGAGACAGGGTCTCGCTATGCAGTTCAGGCTGATCTCCAACTCACATTGAACCTCCTGCCTCAGCCTCCCAAGTGCTGGGATTGCAGGCTTGCGCAACCATGGCTGGCACCTGTGTGGGTTTTGTAAGTCAGGCTGCATGATGTCATGCCTTGTAAAATGTACTCTTAAATGCATATTTAATTGGAATTTCTAAGTGGGCATTTTGACTCACTTAAAGTCATCTTACAGTTAAGTTGGTATACATTGAAACTTTTAAAAGCAGAAGTTAAAAAAAAAAAGCAGTTAATTATAGAGCCCAGTTAGTAGAGTTGGTATAACTTTTATACTTACAACTTTGTGGGCATATGGATAAATGTTTCTTTGTCAATGGTGTCAAGACAGTAGTAGTAATAATATCCTATAAATAGGTTTTGGATGAGGAGAAATAAATTTGAAGTGAAAAGCATTGCTGTAGTGCTGAGGATATTTTGACTTATCATTGGTGTATGTGACCAAGTGAATTTTGGAAAACAGAACCTTGCTTATATAGTTCAGACTGGCCCCCAGCTTGCAGTGATTTTTCTACTTCAGGACCCTCCAGTTCTGTCTGGATTATAGGTGTGTGCCACCATGTCTGGCATATATATATATATATATATATATATATATATATATATATATATAATTTTATTTTATTTTTATTCTCAAGATCAAACCTGCTTCACACCAAAATATGATACTAGCAGTCCTACTGCCTTGGCCTCCCAAGGGCTGCAGTAGCATTTGTGTGTAATTACACCTGCTTTTTATTTTGAGACAAGGTATTGCTAAATTGCTCAAGCTGGCCTTGTTACCCTGCTGCCTTAGTGTCCTAAGTCGAAGTGATTACAGGGGTGTGCCATCTTGTCTAGCTAAAAAAGTTTTCTTTTTTTAAAGTTAGAACTGCAACCAGCTGGCATTTGGTTCTGTAAAATTTTAGGGTTTTAAACCTAAGCTTTTAAAAAAAATAAGCTTAAACATTAAAAAGAAAGACGTTTCAAAGTTCACATTATTGATTTAATCCAGGGTAGAAATGCAAAGCTGTGACATAAACCAATCTTAAATTGCTATCAGTTGTGTTTATAGTACTCTGGCTCAACTTAACATTATAGTTGGGCATTTCATTGTCTTATAGCCTGGAACATCAGTTTGAGATTGAATCCTCCTCCTAGTTTGGAGCAAAGAACTAAGTGAAAAAGTTGGGACTGCTGTCCTCAATCTAAAGCCTTACTGTGAAGTATAGTTTCATAAATTCATTAATAATTAGTAAGTTTCATCCAGAACTACTTAGTGGCCCACTACATAGTTTGGAAAGAGGCACACTTTCTCTAGCTTAAGAAATTACATTGGGGGCTGGGAACACAGCTGCAGAAGTGGGTGGGAAGATGAGCCTGAATGTGGTCTTGGGTTTAATCCTGGGCACCAGAACTGAAACAAATTACATAGACTGTGATATGGTACTAGAAACCTAAAATTTAGGGGTTTTTTTTACCCAGTTTTTTGAGCCAAGCCTTGCCGTGTAGTCTAGGCTGGTCTTGCACTCATTATGTGACCTAGGCTGGCCTCAAATTTATGGCAGTATTCCTGCTTCAGCTTCCTGAGTGCTGGGAGTCATAGGTGTAGGTCACTACACCTAACTAGAAACCTAACTTTTTTATTTTTTATATTATGGCCAGCTCAGCCTGCCCTGGGGGGTGAGGTTGGCACATTACGTGGTGCCAGGGATTGAACCATGGTCACTGTGGTTGCCTAAGCTTGCTTAAGCAAGTGCTTTAGACCTCTGAGCCATCTTGCCAGTCCAAGAAACCTAAAATTTAATGAAAGAACTTCACCTCTTTTCATCTGAAAATTGGTTTCTGAGTTTCAAGTCCTGCACAGAGGAAGACTTTAGCTTGATCTTTAAACTTTAAAAAAGTAAATACATTAGTTTACATTCCTCTCTATAATTTTTTTCTGTATAATTTCTTTTTTTTTTTTTTTTTTTGGTCTTTTTGAGGCAGGGTCTCACTATGCAGTTGAGGCTGGCCTTGAGCTCACTTTTGTAGCCCAGGCTGGTCTCGAACTCGCACCGATCCTCCTGCCTCAGCCTCCCGAGTGCTGGGATTACAGGCGTGAGCCACCACGCCCGGCTTTGTATAATTTCTTTAATGGTTTGAAATTGCTATTTTAGGGAAAGTAATAGTTTAGTGTAACTGTATAACTACACTCGCTAGGGGCTTCCTTGAGCAACTGCCTGTATATTTAGAAGTTATTAGATTTTTTTTCCATCCCAAATCAAATAGCCAGAAGTTAATTAAAACTTGTAAATTGACTGGCAAGTGCAAGGTCCTGAGTTCAATCTCCGGTTCCACCAAAAAAAAAAAAAAGGGAAGTCCCAGCTGAATGTGTTTTAAAACTTACCTGAAGAAATTGAAATTGTGTGGGCTGGAAAGAGAGCTCAGTGGCATGAGCACCTGCCTGGCAAGTGTAAGCTCCTGAGTTTGATCCCTGGTACCTCAAGCTGTCTGGGCCCTGGAAGCTTGGGCACTGTGCTGGCCCTGAAACTGGGTGTGATGGTGCGCGCCTGCAATCCCAGCAAAGAAATTGTGGCTTATAAAAACGTTTTGAAGGGAAATACATCTGTTGTGTCATTAGATACACTGTAAATAGTTATTGAAATAAGATTTATAAGTGATATTTATTAACTTATTTATTGTCTTGCTATGTAGTTCAGACTGGCCTTGAACTCATGTAGCCTGGGCTGATGTCCAAACTCATGGAAATTCTCTTGCCTCAGCCTCTCAAGTGCTGGGACTATGTGGGCTTGGATCAGCATGCCAGGCTTTGGAGTTTTAAGTATCCTTCCATATGAGGGACTGTATCTTAAATTTTCTTTTATCTGAATACTGCTATGGCATTTGAAATGATTAGGTATTGGTTTGACAGCCAGTATTTGAACTTTTCCTGTGTGCAGACATCTTACAAGAAAGTAGGACCTGACCTCCACATTGAGACAGAGTCACTAATAAAAAGCCTTGTAAGTACACAATTAATTGCTGTTCCAGGGACTACTATTGAAGGAATGTTCCCAGATTGGGAACCGTTGACCTCATCTCAGGAGGGAAGGTTTTTAACTTTTACATCTTTTAATTATGTTTCAAAAGGCCCCCTTCTCAAGCAAGGTGGGAAAGGAAAACACCAGGTTTTGTAACCCAGGCAGATTTTTGTAACCAGTGAGGTACTTCCTGTGTGGTGTCACTGAGCAACACTGTAGCCATGTCTGTGGGAGGCCGACAGATGGAAAGGTGAAAGTAACTTGAACCATAAATGTTATTGTACTCTTGTTTCATTCATTTGTATACAGCTTGATTAATTTGCTTTTGCAGGTTTATACTTGCCGGTCTGCTTGTTTCTGTGGTTTTTCTCTTTTCCTGCCTCCTTCCCTTTCTCCCTTTTTCCCCCTCTATCCAGCCCTTCCTTACTCTTTCCCTTCTTCCTTCCTTTTTATGTCTTTCTATCTTCTTCAATCTCTGTCTCTGTCAGTCTCTCTTCCCTGCCTGCTTGTCTATCTGTCTCTGTTTCTGTCTCTTTCCCGCCCCACTGGAAATCTAAACCTAGGGATTCATCCACACCTTACTGGTAAAGTGCTTTGCCAGCCCCAGTCCCAACCCCAGCCCCAGCCTTCTTTTTGTTTTATTTCCTAAATGGTACAGTAGAACACCTATGATAAAAAAGCTGCATTTATTAGTATTATTAGTAATCTGGAGAAGTTTTAAAGTAGATGGGAGAAGGGCTGGCCAGATAACTCAGCAGATGAAAGCACCTGCTTAGGCAGACACGGGGACTGGGGTTCGATCCCTGGGGTGAGTGGAACATACTGAGAAGGTGATTGAGACTGGGTGTGGTAGCACTTGGGAGGTTGAAAATCGGAGGATTGTTATGAGTCTGATCTGTGTAGCGAGGCCCTGTAGACCCTGTACTCAATACATTTAAAAAAATGGGTGAAAAAAAAGTATGTAGGTTATATGCAAATACTATACCTTTTCTCTTTTCTTTCTTTGTCATATTTGGGATTGAATCCAGAGCCTTTACATTGAGCTAAATCCCTAGCTCATTTTTATTTATTTATTTATTTATTTATTTATTTATTTTTTGTGGGACCAGGGTTCGAACTCATGACCTTGCACTTGCCCAGCAGGCACTTGTGCCTTGGAGCTATCTCCCCAGCCCCCATTTTTATTTATTTATTGACAGGGTCTTACTAAGTTTCAGAATTGTGTGGACTGGGCTTGAATTCGTAATTATCCTGCTTCAGCCTTCTAGAATGTGGGAGCCACAGGTATGTGTTACTCTACCTGGCCACTGTTCTGTTTTCTATGAGAGAGTTGAGTATCTGCAGGTTTTGTAGGGTGCAGGGGTTCTGGAACCAGTTCAGATATTAAGGAATAGCTGTACATTTTAAAATTTAATCTCTATAAGACTTAGTTATTTTCACTTGGCATGGAAAAATACAACCTGTGAACATTGGTTTTCCTCATTTTTATGTACTATCCTCAGCTCTGTGGTAAGTTTCCAAGATTAATTTTATTTGCTTCAAGGAAACTGGAGACTTACTTGAGAAAAATGAGCATTTACACACTTTCTGAAGTAGGTGGGCCCCTCCTGCGTTTTGGCTGAGGGTGCTGAAGAGCAGGTGCTGAGGGTTGTGCGCCAGAAGAGCGGGGTGCACTGGAGCCCTGGGGGCCTTGCAGAGTGTATCTGGGTGGTGGTGGTTATTTTCAGATGGGTAAGAAGGCACAGAGGAGCTGAGGGATCCAGTCTTCGGGCTGCGCCTTCTTTAAGACAGAGAAGGTGGGAAGTAGGTGGTGACTTTTCATTAATTGAGCAAATACAGCAACCCTCAGTGTCTGTGGATGCTGCATGTATGGATTTAAAGAACTGTGGATTGAAACAGTAGCTGGTTGAAAGAAAGAAAGAAAGAAAGAGAAAGGAAGAAAGAAACAGTAGCTGGTGACAAATTCTTCTTTGTCTGCTTGAACCACCCTGGGATAACCAGTGTCAACAGTTCTCTGTCTGTCTCTCCTGAGATAGCTAAATACATGGAAGAAAAAAAAAAAAAAAAAATGTCTGTCTGGCCTCTAGAGATTGAACTCAGGGCCTTGTACATGCTAGGCAGGCAATCTACCACCAAGCCACATCCCCATCCTTTTTTATTTTGAGGTAGGGTCTCACTATGTTGTTCCGACTGGCCTCCTGTCTCAGCTTCCTGAGTGGTTGCGATTAAGGGTGTGTGCTAGTGCATCTGGTGGAAATATACTCTTAGTAGTAGGTTCATTTGTTTTTCTTGTTTCAGAACTTCTCTCTCTCTCTCTCTCTCTTCTTGCCGGTTCAGCCTGCCCTGAGGGCAGGGCTGGCGCAGCATGTGGTGCCAGGGATCGAACCGTGGTCCCTGAAGCCGCCTAAGCTTTCCTAAGCAGGTGCTTCAGACCACTGAGGCATCCTGCTGGGCCTCAGTAGGTTCATTTTGATGTGTGTAATAGGCCACAAGAGAAAGTATTCTGCTGTAGTTCTATTAGGAGATGCTAATAATGGTTGGCCTAATGTTGACTCAATTAGCTTCTTTTGTTTATATTGCTTATTTGGTAAATAAGGACAGCAAGCAAAACTGATGAAGAAACCCAGCAGTTGGTGATTGGGTGCCGTTTGCTTCTCATTTTCCTTGGTTTTGGCAGAGCATCTCTTGAGCTAGTCAATAAAGGGAATGCTTAAAACCCCAGTTCAGAGGGCGGGACTGCTAGGTCAGCAGACTGCAGAGCCTGCTTAGGTAGAGCACAGCGGCATGGGCTTGATCCACGAGTGCTGTGTGGCCCTCTCCTGGGCGCGCTGAAACTGTGTTTGAGACTGGGCGTGGTATCCCGCGCCTGTAATCCCGCCCCTTGGGAGGCTGAAAATAGACCGACTCAAGTCCGATCTGTGTAGTGAGACCCTGTACTAAATACAAAATAAAACAAAACCCCAGTGCTCGCTTCAGCAGCACATATACTAAAATTGGAACGATACAGAGAAGATTAGCATGGTCCCTGAGCAAGGATGACACGCAGATTGGTGAAGCGTTCCATATTTAAAAACAAAACAAAACAACAACAACAAAAAATCCCAGTTCGCCAGTCTTTTACCATAACTTCTGTGAAACTGAGATATTAATAGACTTGCAATAAAGTCAGTGTGCAATTTGATAAGTAAAATTGTCACTATCAGAGAAAGGTACTTTTAGAACAACTACTCTTGCTGACTATTGTGATCTTCAGAAAGATTTTTAAATCACTATACATTAACACTAAATGTGATTTGAGGAGAACTGTGAAATAATTGGAACGTGCATCTGACCTTCAAATTTAAGTTAAAAAGAAATTTTTCTGAAGTGCTCTTCAGTCTTTCGTATATTCTGTCAGTGTCTTTGCCCTTCCCTCTATAGAGATGAGTGTAGTTTCTGTGGGTTAAGAGGAGGGAGAAGCAGAGGCTGGGATCACTGTGACTAATAAAATTAATACTTCAGTTCTCCAGTCTGGCGGTCTTTAGATTTTGGGTTTGTGCGTCGCCTCAAAGGGCACAAAGCATGGATTGTTATCAGTCCCTTACTCATTCAGGTGGGCAGATGATTCATTGTAAATTTAGGTTGCAAAGAATTTAAGCTCTTGCTTTTCATACATGTGTTTCAATATCATATATATTTATGTGTGTGTGTATATATATATATATATATATCCCCACACACACAATTTATAGACAGTATTTATCACATAACTGATTGGCAAAGGCAGTCCTCATTGTTAAGCCAAATGGGCTAAATGAGCTTTAATTTCTGTCAGAAAAAGCTCAGTGCCTTTTGCTTGGTCAAATAATTGTGTTGCTGTATGCATGCACCTTAGATCATGTGTCACTTCCGAGCTCAGGTCTTTGGTCCAATAATTAGGTGAGGCTTGGTGCTGTGCCCAAAATTTGTTACCTGAATGTTACCTTTGTTTTGTGCCCTGAAAGTTACCTTTTTTTTTTTTTTTTTTTTTACTTTTTGTGGTATTGGGTCTTTGCACTGACTTACCTCCCCAGTCTATCATTCTGTCATTGTCATTATCGTGGTCTTCTTCCTGTTGTTGTTGTTGTTCTTCTTCTTCTATCATCATTTTCCTGCTCCTCCTCCTCCTCCTCCTCCTCCTCATTGATACAGATTTTCACTGAGTTGACCAGGCTTGGTTTGAACTTGGGAGCTTGGGATTCTTTTGCTTCAACCTTGAAGAGGGCTAGAATTACAGGTGTGGGCCACCATTGTCGGCTCCCAGAGGTTATCTTACATCCTCTGTACATTTGTGAAATTGAGCTGGTAAAATGGAAGAGGTGCAGTTGCGAGGGGCTGAGGAGAAGCAGCTGTGTGACAACCTTCTCAGACAGCTCAGTTGTAGGAGAGAGGACCCTGGGATAGACCTATTACTGAACTCTTCTTAAGCTATATCTAACCTCTTGGAATATCATCTTGTTCACCTCAGGGTCTCCAGAGCTTTAGTGTGAAGACTCTTTGATGATCTACCCTTTTACAGTGTTGGCTTAGGGAGAATGTTTTAATAACCCTTATCTGTATTTTTTAGGCTGTTATATAGCTCTTCAGTAGTTTTCACCAAAGGCAGAAGATAATAAAAACCATGCTTAACAAGAACTAGTTGTTCTGTTTCAGGGCAGGTTGAGGTCAGGGGTGGTTAATGGTAGTCACACATCCATATTTTATCTCTCCTTCGTTTTTAGAAAGGTTTTATGATTCCTTTAGGCTTTGAATGTTGTAACATTATGGCATGTAGGAGCTAATCTAAAATGGATTCTTTTTTAAAGAACTCCAAATATTTAGATTTAATAATAAAAACTATGTGCCAAAGATCTATTTGCTAGAGTATATACACTTTTATAAACTGGAATGTCTAAAAATAGTTATAGAATTATAGAAAAGTAATGCTTGTGTTTAGTAGTTATTAAAGCAAGAATGTAGCTAGTGTGTGAGATAGATGGATGGATGGATAGATATATCTATGTTACTATGTTTCTGAAAAATCCACAAATAATGTTGTGGGAAAATACTATTGAGGTAGACTAATAAAAATCTGGGCAGTTTAGTAAGCAACTACTAAGAGAACAACTGGCATCTTGGTGGCTAACTTTGATAGCTTGTTTTGGCTAGAAGCTGTCCCAGGGGACATTAAAAATGCCCCGGGTGAGAGGAAATGGTGGTGGGTGCGGTGCGTGGCATGTGCTGCCATCAGCTGAGAGCCCTGGTAGCCTGAGGTTCTAGGCTCTAGGGGAAGCCCAGGTGCAGATGCTAATTTCTAATCTTAAAATAGAGTTAGAAGGACTTGTGCTTGTGCAGCAGCTGAGCTGGGAGCTGTTTCCTGCTGAGGGTTATGATGCTTTTCCCATAAATCTGGCTGTCCAACAACAGTGATGACAAACCGAGCCAAACCAAATCAAATGAGGCCAAATAAAAAGCCCACGGGGAACAATACAGCTCCTGTCCTAGACCAGTGGTATGTGAGCTCGCTGGTACTCCAGTGTCATGTCCTGTAGCAGAAGAAACTGTATTTCAGATAAACTGGCAACTTTCTCCAGCTTGACACTGAGATGTCACATTGTTGTGAAGGGAATCAGTGGTCTAGTTAGGAAAAATGTATGTACATTTGTAACCTTGGTGTCTCTGGAATTGGAGCTCTAGATCATGTTCACAACTGAAATTCCTGGGGCCAGGGAGATAGCTCAGGGGCATAAGTGCCTGCCTGGCAAGTGCAATGTCCTGAGTTTGATCCCCAGTCCTGCAATGTTGTGTTGTTCTGGTGTCGGTGCCAAAAGAAACAACGAGAAACCTGAAGAACTTAGTTCAGAGGACTCACTGAGATTTGTCTCTCTCGAAGTGAGCTCCGACCCACCGAAGGATCTTACTTTTATTGAGTATTCAAGGACAGGCTAAGGAATTTGCACAACTGCTTTAGGGAATATAAACTAGAGATCACTACCTCTTTTAATTTACCTAAGGTTAGGTTAAGACAAATGCTAATTGAAAACATTCCAAGCAGGGGAGGAGACAACCAGTAACATACCAAGCAAAGGGAGAGACAATCAAGGAACTATTAGAATAAACGGTTATCTGTGTCCTTGAATCCAGGTTTCAGGAATCCCCAAGTAACCCTCTACAGCTGTCCTGGGGCTTTGTTGTTCTTTACTTAAGATGTTTGGTCCTTATCTCTACACTGTAAGAACAAACAAACAAAGAATTGAAATTGCTTGTTTATTAGTACACATTTTCAGTACATTTTGTGGGTTGGTCCAGGCACCAGGCACATCTTAATTCCTCTTTATCCCTTTGCCCCCTCCATCTTTGTCCCCATCTCTCTCAGAGAATTTCTATCACCATTTCCAATGATCTGTTATTTTGCTTTTTAATTTATTTATATTCTGAGTTTCCTATATCCATTTATGCTATCCCGAGGTTATAAATAACCTGTGATTATTTATTCAGACTTTGAACACTTATCTCCAGTGCCTGCATGTACTGGGGCCCCTTGTGTGCTCAGTTCTAGGGTGATTTATGAAGCCTTGGCTTATCAAACAGTGTATACATTGACCACAAAGCCTAGGCCAGGCATGGTGGCACATGCCTGTAATCCCAGCACTTAGGAGGCTGGGGCAGGAGGCTCTAAAAGCAAGAACAACCACCACCACCATCACCCCCCACCCCAAACCAGATCAAGCCAAATAAAAAGCCCATGTGGAACAGTACAGCTCCTGTACCAGACCGGTCATATGAGAGCTCACTATTGCTCCAGCATCACTGTGCTGTAGCAGAAGAAATTCTATTTCAGGTAAACTGGCAGTTTTCTCCCCTGAGACCTGAAATCATCAGGACACTTATCAAAGGCTTGAGTTCAAGGCCAGCCTGAACTATGAAGCATGATTTTGTCTCAAAAAAAGTAAAGACTAGCAAAGAGGCTGCTGTTCTTGAGGACTTAACATAGGTCACAATCACACAAAACAGGAGAGTCCGCTTTACAGTTTTTATGGGATTATTTGGTTATATTCTAGGTTGCAATAAATTATTCTGTATTGCTTGTATCATGCAATCCCCTCTGGAGTTATAAATCTGACTAATTTAGGCATGACATGGATAGAAAAAGCAATGGGTTTAGTAAATAGACTATTACTTTGTGTGTGGCCTTCTAGCCAGTTGTGGTGTTCCATTGTGTAATCCCAGCACAGTGGTGAGCTGAGGCAAGAGGATGACAAGCTCCAGCCTGAACTTGTGTGGTGATTTAGAAAGATCATGTCTTACAAGGGGGCAGAGAAGGCTTGAGGTAAAAACCCTGGATTCATTCTCCAGTATGACCACTAGAGGGGCCAGGGAGATGGCTCTGTGGCACAAGTGCTTGCCTGGCAAGTGCAAGGTCATGAGTTTGAACCCTGGTCCTGCCCCCCCCCAAAAGAAAACCCACAGTATGACCACTAGAAACAGAAAAGAGAAGCCCAAGGTGTATCTTAGTGGTAGGGTGCTTGCTTACCACACAGCCTTGGATTTAGTTCCTAGTATCGTTAACAAACAAAAAAGCCTTCTAGAATGTGTGTATTATGCAACATTGGCCCTTTGGTTTTCTTCTTGATATGTATGTATCAGAAGATTGTTTTAAGGATGATTAAGAGGTGATAGCTGAGTGCTGTCTCCAAACAGGTGAGGTCCTACAAATGAAGGGATGAACCTCATTTTATTCAAGATATGTAGCAGGCCAGGCATAGTGGTGTATACCTGTAATCCCAGCACTTGGGAGGCAGAGGCAGGAGGATTGCTGTGAGTTCAAGGTTAGCCTGAACTGAAACCTTGTCCCCAAAAAGGGGGGTGGGTCTGACAAGATAGCTTGGTGGTCTAAGTGCCTGTCTAGTAAGTGCAAGGACCCGAGTTACATCCCTGGTACTGCATGCTCACTCCCCTCAGAGCAGGTGTGGTCGCACATGCCTGTAATCCCAGTGCTGGGAATGTTAAAACAGGAAGATAAGTCAAAGATGTTTGATATTCAGAAAGCCAGTGATGTTAAGCTCAAGTACCTATGTTATAGAGTAATAGTATCACAAAGCTTCTCTGCTGGAGGGTTGAGAATGTAAGTTAACAGACCAAAAATTGGAGAAAAAGAAAGGCTATGAGGATAGCCAATATTTTGGCCCTAGCCCTTTAAGGGCTAGGGAGATAACTCAGTAGAATAACTGCTTCTCTGGCAAGTGTAAGGGCCTGAGTTCAATCCCTGGTTTTGCAAAAAAAAAAAAAAAAAAGAAAAAAAAAAGTATGTAAACTAACATGTTGATATTTCTTATTAAAATTTTTTGTCTTTTTGAGACAGGGTCTCGCTATGCAGTTGAGGCTGGTCCTGAGCTCACTTTTGTAGCCCAGGCTGGTCTCGAACTTGCACCAATCCTCCTGCCTCAGCCTCCCCAGTGCTAGGATTACAGGCGTGCGCCACCACGCCCGGCTTTAAAATTAATTTGAAAAAATGTAAAAAAAAAGACAGGAAGATTGCAAGGAGTCCTTGGGTAGGGTGACCCTGTACTAACTAACTAACTAAATAAAATAAATAAATAAATATAAAAAAACATTAAAATGAAAGAAGATACGTAACTCCAGAGAACTGCGACATCCCAGGATTATATAATAAATTAATAACAAATTAGTAACAGCATAACCTTGACTCTTGTATGTCTGTCATGATGATAAATGATCAAGCCTCAAAGAACACCCTTAGGATATATTGCCTCGTGTTGCAGAGCAGATTCAAAGCCAAATTCTGAAACCAGTCTTAGAAATAGTTGATCATATTTTACAGATAAAGAGACTGTTGATTCTTAGTTTTTTTTTTTTTTTTAATGCATTTAGGACAGGGTCTACAGGGTCTACAGGTCTCACTGGATACATTGGATTCCTAGTGATTCTCCTGTTTTCAGCTTCCTAAAGTGCTGGGGTTACAGGCGCTCACCACCAGCTCAACGCACCGGGGGCGGGGCCAGCACGGCACTCAGGGATCCAACCCTGGCCCCTGCGCTCTGCCAGAGCAGGCGCTTTAGTCCGTTGAGCTATCACGCAGGCCTGATCCTCAATTATTGACACAAAGAGTATGATACAAAGTACAGTGAATGTTTAACTTAAAATTCACTACAATAAGGGATACATTGTTTTTGATCCTAGAAATACTTCGCTTCACTTAAAACGTTTCTCATTCTTTGCTGCCACTTTTAAACAGTGTATTTAGTACAGGGTCTACAGGGTCTCACTTGATAGAACTTGTAGAGATTCTCCTGTTTTGAGGCTTCCAAGTGCTGGGGTTACAGGCCTGTAGCACCATGCCCGGTCTCTGTCGCCTCTGGCACACCCTGGGGGTGGGGCTGGTATGGTCCACTGGGGATTGGATCCCAGCCCCTGCACTCTGCCTAAAGGGGCACTTTAGTTGGCTGATCTATGCCTTGCCACTTTCAGAGGCAGTTGTGTAAATGCTGCTGCTTTCCAAATGTCTCTAGAAGGTGTCATGGTGAAGGCGGTTGCTGTGTGCCATCCAGTGGAAAATCAGGCTCCTAAGAATACAAGGCTGTGTCCTCCTCCACCTTATTCACTGGCTATGGCACCAGGCTACTTCTGGCTCTTCCCCAAAGTCGGGCTGACCATGACAAGTAAACATTTAGAATTGATTCAGGACATGGTGGCAACATGCAGGATAGTGCAAATAAAAACACTCATGAAAGAGGACTCCCAGAACTGCTGGGAAAGTGGCAAGAATGAATGAATGAATGAATGAATGAGAAAGAAAGGACAAGAATTATGGATCAATGTGTTTGAAGCAAAGGAGAATATTGTATGATTAATGTTAATGTCTGTTTTACGCTAATAAATTGAAAAGCACTTCAAACATTCACTGTGGTCTTCTCTTACAGTGTATCACCAAGGATGGCAGGGTCGCTGGTCAGACCTGAGACTCCTCCAGTACCAGGGTGTTTCTGGTACTCATTTCTTGCACTTTGCAGTGTGTCAAGAATACTTTAAACTTTTAGAGGTTTGTAACAGAATGAGAGTTTTGAGAAATCAGCTTAAGTAGCAGAGAGCAAATTTTAGCCAGTGTTTTTTTTTTTTTTTTATGTTTTCGGGCTGGCAGGATTGCCCAGTGGTCTAAAGTGCCTGCTTGGGAAAGCTTGGGCAGCTGCAGGGACCGCGGTTGGATCCCCAGCACCACATGCTGTGCCAGCCCTGCCCTGAGGGCGGGCTGAGCCGGCCAGAAAAATAGATAAGCAAACAAACAAAAGTTCTGAAGCAAGAAAAAAAAATAATTCTTTAAAAAAGAAAATAATTTATTTTTTCTTGTTTCAGAACCTTTGTTTGTTTATTCACTCATTTTTATGGCCGGCTCAGCCTGCCCCGAGGGCAGGGCTGGCGCAGCATGTGGTGCCGGGGATGGAACCGTGGTCCCTGAAGCCCCCCAACCTTTCCCAAGCAGGCGCTTTAGACCACTGAGCCATCCTGCTAGGCCCGGTGTGCTTTAAATAGCGTATGCTTATTTGTGTGCAGATCTTTCTAAGGAGAGAAAGGTCATATGTTCCCTAATGTGCAAATGCCATGAAACCTATGCCTAATGATGTCAGTGAGCATTGCCACATTGTTGGGAGAGGTGGCACACGCCTATAACCCTAGTATTTAGGAGGCTGAGGCAAGAGGATTGCCCTGAGTTTGATACCAGCCTTTGCTGTACAGTGAGTTCAATGCTAGTCTGAACTACGTGGTGAGACCCTGTCTTAAAAAATAAAAAGCAAAGTAAAACAAAACAAAACAACAACAACAACAAAAGAAAGCTGCCATTTTAAATGGTGCCAAACATAATCCCAAAGAATATTCATTCAATTTAGTATGTTGGGTATGTTTCAACTTCATGGCTACAGTTATTTAAATTAATTTTTAAATTTTTTATCTTTCTGAGACAGAGTTTCACTACAGTTCAGGCTGGCCTTGAACTCACTTTGTACGCCAGGCAGGCCTTGAACTTGCAGCCATCCTGTAGCTTATCCTCTCATGTATTAGGATTATAGGTGTGTGCCACCATGCTTGGTAGCTATTTAAGTTAAATTTGTAGAAAGTTAGAAAATTTCTTTCTTTTGCAAGGAGATTATTATTGTTATGATGATGATGATGATGATGATGTCTTTTTGAGATAGAGTCTTCCTATGCAGTTTAGGCTGACCTTGAGCTCACTTTTGTAGCCCAGGATCAAACTCACATTGGTCCTCCTGCCTCAGCCTCCCAAATGCTGGGATTATAGGCGTGTGCTACCATGCCTGGCTCCTGCAAGGTGATTATTAAGGCTCTAGAAATTCCTTACTGTTGCATTGCCTATTGTTCACTTAGTGTATGTCACATTAAGTTAATCATGAAAAAAATTTGAGATTTAATTTATAGAAAACTTCCATTTGTAGTATTATTTGATATGATTCTGGAATGAAGAGGAACAGGACTGGGCCAGTGAGATAGCTCAGCAAACGAAGCGCCTGCTTAGACAAGCACCGGGATGGGGTTGATCCCTGGTACTACATGCCTGGACATTGCTGGCCCTTCCTCCCTGGCCTGCTAAGGGGACTGAGTCCAGGGGTGGTGATGCAAGCCTGTAATCCCAGTGCTGGGGAGGCTGAGATAGGCTGATCAGTAAGAGTCTGAGCCGCATAGTGAGAATATCTACCAAATACATTAAAAAAGAAAACATATATACACATTTTTGAGGAGATGCAGTGTGAAAGTTAAAATTCTATGGTTAAAGATTTAGGTAAAGTCTTTAAAATTAGCTTGTGAATTTTTGAGAGCTAAGACTTTTTGTTTATTTCCTAGTAGCAAATGCAGTCCAAGTATTCCTACCTACAGAAGAGGATCCTTCACATAAAAAAATTTTTTTTTCTTTATTATGTCCGGCTCAGCCTGTCCTGGGGGTGGGGCTGACATAGCATGTGGTGCCGGGGATTTAACCACAGTTCCTGCAGTTGCCTAAGATTGCCTAAGCAGGTGCTTTAGACTGTTGAGCCATCTTGCTGGCCCCACATAAAAATTTTTAGTCTGATATTATGTACACTTTGTTTTCCTTATTTCCTTAAAGCAGTATGGGTATCTTAGTTACTCTTCTCTCGTTGCTGGGACAAATACCTGACACTCACAATGAAGGAAGGAAAGGTTTATTTAGCTCACAATTATTGGAGGTTTTAGTCCATATTTGGCTGGCCCAAAGCTGAATGGAACAGAGCAGAGAGCATCCAGTTCATGGTGGAACAGCAACAAAATGGTGACGGAGGCAACCAACCAATATGGCAGCAGAGCAACTGCATGAGTCTGTCTCTCTGTCTCTCTTTTTTTTTTTTTTGGGACCGGGGTTCGAACTCATGACCTTGCACTTGCCCAGCAGGCACTTGTGCCTCGGAGCTATCTCCCCAGCCCCTCTCTGTCTCTCTTTATATTACATTCAGGCTTTGCCTCAGGCTATCTGCCTTAGGTCACACCCATAATCCCGGAAGGACTCAGACCCATAATCCCATCAATGCTAAAACACATAATCCCCAGATACCACAAATCAAGTCTCAAACTCTAGAAGTCCCTGCCCCATGATTGCATGAGGCTTTGGGGGGACAACTAGACATAAACCATAGCAATGGGGAATTGAACCCAGGGCTTTCACACTAAACCATGTCCCAACCCTTTTTTTTTTTTTTTTTTTTTGAAGGAGAGCTACCAGGAATTGAACTCAGGCCACCTGCCAGGCAGGTGCTGCACCACTGAGCTGTATTCTCAGCCTTTTCCAGCTCTTTAAAATTTTGAGACAGTTTCATTAAGTCACTTTAAGTTTCTCAGGCTGGACTCAAGCTTGTGATCCACTTATCTCAGCCTCTCAGAGTGCTAGGATTACTTGCGTTTTCTTCACAGCTCCTATTAAGGAAACCACACAGGCATACAAAAAGCCCTCATGAACATAGAAAGAATGTACTAATCAGCTGACGAGAAATATTCCTAATATTTGGAGTCTCTGTAGCCCCTTTCTCACTGCTTTTCCTTTTTTCCCTCTACCTGTTCTCTACCATGTGACCAGTATCCTGAATTTGCCATTTATTTCTTATTACCTGTACTCCATATTTATGTATCAGAACACAGTGCCATGTAAGGCCTTGAAGTCTGGTATCCTACATCTTAATCAGACAAAAAAAACATTTCAATTTTAAGCTTTTTTTAAAAGAATTTTTAAATTTTATTTATTTATTTTATTTTCTTGTTTCAGAACCTTTGTTTATTCACTCATTTTTATGGCCAGATCAGCCTTCCCTGAGGACAGGGCTGGCGTAGCATGTGGTTCCGGGAATCGAACTGTGGTCCCTGAAGGCGCCTAAACTTTCTCAAGCAGGCGCGTTAGACCACTGAGCCCTCATGAACATAGAAAGAATGTACTAATCAGTTGACGAAAAATATTCCTAATATTTGGAGCCTCTGTAGCCCCTTTCTCACTGCTTCAGCTTTCTGTAATTCATTTTTCATATGTGGGAGCTTTTCTTGCTTTCCTCATGAAAGGAGAAGTGAGCCCTGTGAAAACCGTTATGTTGGACCCGGTGGGATGGCTCAGTGGTCTAAAGCGCCTGCTTGGGGAAGCTTGGGCGGCTTCAGGGACTGCGGTTCGATCCCCGGTACCACATGCTGTGCCAGCCCAGACCTCGGGGCGGGCTGAGCCGGCCATAAAAATGAGTGAATAAACAAACAAAGGTTCTGAAACAAGAATAAAAATAATAAATTAAAAAAAAAAAAAAAAAAAAAAAAAAGAAAACCGTTATGTTCTAGGAGAGAGCGCATCCATCCGTGCTCCTGAATTTCTGGCAGAAGCGTTGGGCTTTAAGCTGATCAGTGTTGGGCGGGACCGTTGGCACTGGGGGCGGGGCATCCCTCCTTGGTTAAGCTCAGGCTGGCCCGGCAGATAGAGTTAAGCTGAGCAAGGGTGTGGCTGCTGCAGCACAGGAAGCATGGAGTGCGCGCCCGGAAGAGAAGCAGAATTCACTCTACTCATCGCGTGCGTACAAAGGACAGACAGGGAAGAGCCAGTGTAGTAGGAAAACAGCGACGGAAATCAGAAGAGAGCCCTAGGCGAAGCTCCTCCCTCAGCGCAGAGCAGAAAAGGGTTTGAAGGGGAAGGACTAAAAACTGTCAGTTCATATAGCCATTGAATTTGTTAGGTCACTAGGTGGTGGCCTTGTCGCTGGCCTGGAGGGACGGAATAAGGATAAAAGAACACAGTACTGTGTGGTTATTATGTAGGATACCAGAATGATCTTTTTATTTTTTAGAATTTTTGTTAGTACACATTTTCAGTACCTCATGATTACATTTATCTTGGAGAGTTGGTGCTTGTATATAATGTCTTGGTTTTTTAAATTTAGATTTTTTTTTTTAATTTTGTATGTGTGTGTATGTATGTATGTATATGTTAGGGTCTTTCTATGTAGATTCAGGCTGGCTTTGAACTCATTCGATAGCTTAGGCTGGTCTCAGACTCTGGAGTTTTTCCTACCTCAACCTCCCAAGTGCTGGAATTACAGGCATATGCTACCACACCCAGCATATTGGTACATTTTAGATACATATTTGTACCTATACATGGTACATGTTACTTTTTCCCGCATTTTCCTCTCCTGCCTTCAGAGCTTCTTCCCCTCATTATTTACAAAAGCTTTGTTTTCAGTTTTTCTTTTTTTTTTTTTGAGACAGAGTCTTGCAATGTAGTCCAGCCTGGCCTTGAACTCATGACATTTCTCCTGAGTGCTGGTACTACAGATGTGTGCCACCACACCTGGCCTCCATTTTTTCTTTCTATTCTCTTTTTTTTCTTTGTCTCCCCCTCCTCTTTCCTACCTTGTTCCCAGTTTCTTCCCATTTCCCAATATCTGTTACACATTTTGATCCTTATTTACACTTTTGGTTTCTCATAGCAGAGAAATAATGCTATATTTAAACATATAACATATCTTTTTTTCATCCCGTTCCCCTCTTATCCTTTCCCATTCCTTCTATCTCTTGGTCATCTTCTCTTTTGCAAAACCTTCACCTCCTTTCTATTTTGTATCTTTACTTATATTTTGGGTTTCTCAGATAAGAGAAACCATGTGGAATTTAAGCTCGTGTCTGATTTATTTACTTGACATGTGTCAGGGTGCATCTATTTTCCTACAGATGACTCATTTATACTTTTTTATGGCAGAGTAGTACTTCGTTGTATATAAATACCACATTCCCTTATCCATTCATCTGTTGATGGATATGTAGGCCACTTCTAAGATTTAGCTGTGAAGAATTGTGCTGGTACAGACATGGGTATACATGCATGGCTGTAAAGATGTCTAACTCTTTTGGGAAGATAGAAGAGGAACAGAAATTCAAGTGAAATTTCCAGTTTTAGCTTTCTGAGCTCTCTACTGATTCTCTCTACCGACATGTCCATAGTGGTTGTACTTCTCTTTTTTCTGTAGTATTCACTACAGCAATGTTGAAACATTCCTTTTGCCCTGCAGCCTCTCCAGAATTTGTTACTTGATTTCTTGATGATAGATAGCCGTGTTTTCTGGAGTAAGATGGGATTTAATACTATTTTGTTTCTCTCAGAAGACAAGAGATAGTTGACAATTTTTCCTGTATTTACTGGGTATTTGTATTTCTGAGAGGTATTTATTTATTTCAGTTACTGACTTTGGTTCTTTTATTTTGGGGGCTGTGAGCTTTTTGAGTTCTTTCTGTATGCTAGATGCTAGTTCTTTGTCCAAAAAATAGCTGGCAAAAATATTTTTCCCATTTTGTACATTGACTCTTTACTCTGTTGGTTGTTTCCTTTGCTGGGCAGAATTATTTCTTATTTGATATGATCCCCTTTGTTGATATTTTTCCCAATCATTATTCCTTTTATTTCTCTTTTTTATTTTCTTTTTCTTTTTTTTTGTGGGACCAGGGTTCAAACTCACGACCTTGCACTTGCCCAGCAGGCACTTGTGCCTCGGAGCTATCTCCCCAGCCCCTTTATTTTTATTTTTAAAGAAATTTATTTTAAAGAGTAAAAATAGCAGAAAAAAGATAGAAAAACAGTAGCAAGCAAGAGTACATATATTGTAGAATTTCAGAACAAGAACAAAAATTTAACAATGCCTTTGTTGATTTTTGATGTTATTTCTTTTGCAGTTGTTCAGACTCTGCCTATGCCTACTCCTTCAAGAATTTTACCTATTTTATATTCCAGTAGATTATTTCTGTTTTTATTTTTCCTTAATGTTAGCGAAGTATTAATTAAAGGCAGGAAAACAAACAGGCTCTTCAGAGTGTATTGGGCCAAGTCAAAGCAGGAAGAGAAGTATGCTCTTCAGTTTGAGGGCAGGTTGCTGCACAAGCGCAGGGCACAGTGGCCCGCTTCTGTTTTAGAATTAAAAACTAAATGATTTGGTTCATTTTTGAGTTTTGTTTAGTAGATGGTGTGCGATATGGGTCTTCAGTCTTTTGCATGTGGATAACCAGTTTTCCCAGCATTACTTATTAAAGAGACTGTCTTTCCTCCAGTGTATATCTATTGGACTCTGTCAAATATCAGGTGGCTGGCTGTAGCTAGGATATGGCTCAGTGGCAGCACACTTGCCCAGTGTCCCAGAGGTCCCCAGTTTTAGTTTCAGCACCATAAAAATAAAGGACAGTGAAAGAAGTGTAAAATGTAGGGTGGCTCTGAATGTGTCTAGGGTTGTTTCTGTATCCTCGGTTGTGTTCAATTGATCTTTATATTTTTCTGTGCCACTGCTATTCAAACTTTTTATTAGTATTTGTTAGTAAATCTTTTTTAGTTATTACCTACACATTTATTCCATATATTTGCTTCTTCAGTCAAAAGTGGCTTTTCCTAGTTAAGCAGGCGAATGTTTATAACTAAAATAGGAGAATAATAGGACCTACTTTGTATGGTAATAATGAAAGTGAGCCTGAAAATAAACTGCCTGGGGGCAGGGAGATAGCTTGGAGGCATAAGCACCTGCCTGGCAAGCATAAGGTCCTCAGTTTAATCCCTGGGTCCAGGTGTGCCATGTTAGCCTTGGAACCCGGCATGGTGGTGCACGCCTGTAATCCCAGCACTCGGGAGGTTGAAATAGGAGGCTTGCTGCAAATTTGAGACCAGCCTGGGGGTTGCAAAAAGTGACCACAAGGCCAGCCCCAACTGCATAGCAAGACCCTATCTCAAACTAACACAATAACAAAAATAAGCCACCTAACCAGTCAACTAGGCAGAAAAACCCAAACCCTGAGACTACTGCCAGGCATCATTACTAGTGGCTAGAGTTGTGATTTCTTATTAGTTCATCCTAAATACTCAATAATAATATGTGAGATGGCTGGGGAGATAGCTCAGTAGCATAAGTGCTTGCTTGGCAAGCGCAAGGGTCTGAGTTCAATCCCTGGTTCTACCAAAAAAAAAAAAAAAACATTTGGCTGGGGAGATAGGTCAGTGGACTAAAGCTACCATGTAGGCAATTTTAGGCAAGGCACAGGGACCACAGCTCGATCCCCAGCACCATATGCTGTGCCAGCCCTACCCTAAGGGTGGGCTCAGCCAGCCACAAAAAAAAGAAAAAAAAGAGAAATATATGTGATGGATGCTTCACTATAAAATGATTGTTTAAAAAATGTGGGTTTTATGTTTAATTAAGAAAAATACTTTCCTTAACTATAGCTCAGATTCCATGCTGGTTTCGGTTGTGGGCATGGCACTGTACACTGGATATGTCTTCATACCCCAGCACATCATGGCAATATTGCACTATTTTGAAATTGTGCAGTGACCCAGATATGCTCCAGATCAAGAGGTTCCTTGGAGAAGATCTGCCCTGCTGAGCTGGAGTGAGATGTCATCGGATGCCAGAAGACCTGCGACTGGATGGCAACATAACCAACCTTATAAATATAAAGACTCAAATTCATGAGTAGAACAGGAAACTCATCCTGACTCATGTGTTGTGTTCTTTATTTTTAATTTTAGAAGAGGCTCTTGTATAGTAGTTTTTGTCTACTCTAACATTGTAGTCATTTGTACTTTGATATTAGTATTTTCTTAACCTTTGTGACTGTTTGAATATTACCCCATGAAAGCTTTTTTTAATGTAACTTTGAGTACATTTTAATTACCTTCTATTTTTAAAACCCAAAGTAATTAGTTGGGCTTTATTGTTCTTGCTATTGTATGGCATATACATCTACCTGGGTACATTTCTACTCTTGACCAAAGTTTTGTAGAAATAATACAAGATTTGGAGCAGGGGATTGTGGGGGGAGGATATTTTATTGAAACTTACATCAAGACTGGAGATTTAGTTCAGTGGCACAGTGCCTGCCTGGCAAGCATGAGGTCCTGAGTTTGTTTGTTTTTTATTTTTTTATTTTTGAGACAGGGTCTCACTGTGCAGTTCAGGCTGGCTTTGAGCTCACTTTTGTAGCCCAGGCTGGTCTCGAACTCACAACGATCCTCCTGCCTCAGCCTCCCAAGTGCTGGGATTACAGGCGTGAGCCATCACGCCCAGCTAGAGGTCCTGAATTTGATTCCTGGTACAAAAAAAAAAAAAAAAAAAAAAAAAAAAAAAAAAAAAAAAAAAAAAAAAAAAAAAAAAAAAAAAAAAAAAAACAACCAAAAAGCCCCCAGAATTATGTATAAAAGATTTATTGTAAGCTTGAACTCAGGAGTATACATTTTAGCTTTTTAGACTCTCAATAGTCTATACTTTAAAACTATTACAATGTTTCTTAGCAATGAAGGGTAAAGATCTTGCTAAAATTAAAATAAGGAACATTTCACCTTTTAAATATTTAATTCTTATGAGGACTTATTTCCAGAAAACTTTGGGGATGATTCTTAAGACAACAGGTGGTTAGTTAATAGTATTAGTAATGCTTCTGTATACTGTAGGGTTTTTAATAGATGGAAGCCAGTTTCCTCTGAGAGCTGTTAGCAATAGCCTGTGTACTTAAATCTAGTTTCATGATTGTACTGGGTGCTGCAGATGCTTTTGCACGTTGCAATAAGATATGATGAGATGAATTGTTAAAAAGCATAGCAAACCGTATAAATTTGGCTAAAACCTTTCACTCTTTGTATTGTTTTTTTTAACAAAAGATTTTTATTCCTTAAATGTAAAATGATTACCTGAATTTTTGAGTAAACTTATTAAATTCGAAGAGAACAAAAATCCACTAATGTGGCAATGCATCTTTTCCTTTGTGATTAGATATTGATCCACTGTAGTAGTGACCTTTCTGGACTGATTGTTGTGGAGGACCGGATAAGTGTAAGTGTGTCTTAGCACGGCTCTCAACATAGAAATGATAGTACTTATAAAAGAGATTATGGACTTGAAGACACCTTCCACCTAGGCTTTGAAAATTTCAGATATTTTGGCTCTAAATTAAAAAAACCCTTTCTTTCTTTCTTTCTTTCTTTCTTCCTTCCTTTCTTTCTTTCTTTCTTTCTTTCTTTCTTTCTTTCTTTCTTTCTTTCTTTCTTTCTTTCTGGCCAGCTCAGCCTGGGGGATGGGACTGGCACAGCATGTGGTACAGGGATCGAGCCACAGTCCCTAAGGTTGCCAAAGCTTGCCTACACAGGTGCTTCAGACCACTGAGCTATCTCGCTGACCCGGCCCTAAATTTTTTTTTTTTTTTTTTGTCTTTTTGAGACAGGGTCTCACTGTTCAGTTCAGGCTGGCCTTGAGCTCACTTTGGTAGCCCAGGCTGGTCTCGAACTCACATCAATCCTCCTGCCTCAGCCTCCCAAGTGCTGGGATTACAGGCGTGAGCCACCACACCCGGCTTTTTGTCTTTTTTTGAGACAGGGTCTTGCTATGCAGTTCAGGCTGGCCTTGAGCTCACTTTTGTAGCCCAGGCTGGTCTCGAACTTGCAGCAATCCTCCTGCCTCAGCCTCCCAAGTGCTGGGATTACAGGCGTGCGCCATCACACCCAGCTCCGGCCCTAAATTTTTATAACCGCAGTAGCCACTCGTTATTTTGCAGTTCAACTTTTGTGGACTCACTATTTTGTGGGTTGTCAAATAATATGTACTGTATATGTGTTTATATGTGTAGTATTTATGGTTTTAATGTTTTTTGCCTAAAATTTTTAAAATATTAAATGTTAATTCGGAGGGACACCCACTTGGGGACCCCCCCCCCCCCCCCCGTCGCTCTCTCGGACAGGAGCTTTCTTTTTCTCAATAAATATGTTCTGCTCATTACCAAAAAGAAAAGTGAATTCTAACATATAAGAATATTTAGTTAAAAATAAAGTACACTGTTTATAATATGTATTTCTTTAGCTAATGAATACATACTGTACTGTATGTTAAAATTATACAGGTTTACAAATTTAGAAAATGATTAAGAATAATAGAAGCGGGCTGGGGAGATAGCTCTGGTCTAAGTGCCTGCTTGGGAAGCACAAGGACCCAAGTTTGATGCCTACTACCACATTCCATGCCGGCCCTAAAACCAAGCATGGTCCCTGTACCAAACAAATAAAAATTACAAAGAGAATATTAGTATTTTTAAAAGTGTAGGGGGGCTGGGGAGATAGCTCTGTGGCACAAGTGCCTACTTGGCAAGTGCGAGGTCATGAGTTTGAACCCCTGGTCCTGCCCTAAAAAAAAAAAAATGCTAAAAGTGTAGGAAGGGTTTATAAAGTCTATACATACATACATATAGGCTTTTCTTAGCAATGAAGAAAGGGTAAAGATCTTGCTAAAATTAAAATAAGGTACATTTCATGTTTTAAATATTTAATTCTTATGAGGACTTATTTCCAGAAAAGAAAAAAAAAAAAAAAAA
>PVJA010021631.1:23265-35414 GCA_004027025.1 Myocastor coypus | reverse complement strand
GGTCAGTTATGTCTACACAGTCCTCTGAGTAGTCTAGTGAGAGTACAAGAGTAGTCCTGCCCCTTCTGCTTGGAGCGTGGTCCCCTTTGCTGGCCTGCAAGCCTGCTGCAGGGTCCTTTGTGCTCCTAATCCACCCCGCCCTCCCCTTTGCTGCTTCGTTCACTCTGCTTAGGCCAGATGTAGCCACAGACTACTGCTGGTCCTGCAGGTCCCGGGCACCTCTGTCCCAGACCTTTCTCCAAAGCCCAGCCTGGTCCTTTTCCCTGTGCAGAGCCTGCACAGGGCCTGCAGCTGGAAGTCATTCACTCCCCCAGTTAGGACTACAGATTTGTTCTTTTTCTTTTCTTTTTATGGCCAGCTCAGCCTGCCCTGGGGGTGGTGCTGGTGCAGCATTTGGTACCAGGGATTGAACCTTCAGTTGCCTAAGTTTTCTTAAACAGGTACTTTAGACCGCTGAATCATCTCACTGGCCCTGCAGGTTTGTTCTTACAGCCTGTCCCTCATCTGTCCTGGGGAAGATGTCTGGGTCTCCTAAGACACCTTCTGTCTTCTCATTGGACATTCTACTGCTTTGTCTACACTGAGCTCTTTACAAATCTTCACAGAATGGAAGCCTCCCATGGGGTGTGCTACAAATCAGCAGCGTTTCCCAAACGTGGATTCCTGGGATGCTCTTTCCACATGAGAATCTGTGGCAGCAGAGTTCCCTCGTTAGGTGCATTTGGGAAATATGCAGCCTCTTAGATTCACTAAGCAGAGAAGCTCGTGAAAGGCTCTGAGAAGCCCTGCAGTACAGAGACCTGGCACATCCTAACAGACTCCAGGACGGCCACGCTTGGCAGAGCCCCTTTCCAAAGGCCAGGTCTCTGGAAGGATGGAGGCTGGCCTACCAGGCATAACTGTGTACTCAGCAGAAGCAGTCTCTCAGTGCGTGTCTCTTGCCTCGGCTGGTGAGCCCCGTGGTTCCTGCAGGGAATTGTAGACACTCCTTTTTCCTATCACATTCAACTAAGTGAGCTTCCGCCTCTCCTCCTGGCAGAGTGAAATAGAGAAGCTGAAAGCTGAGAACGACCGGCTGAAGTCAGAGTCCCAGGGCAGCGGCTGCAGCCGGGCGCCCTCCCAGGCGTCCATCTCCGCCTCCCCACGGCAGTCGCTGGGCCTCTCCCAGCCCAGCCTGAACCTCACCGAGTCGACCAGTCTGGGTGAGTGGCTGACGGGGCTGGGGCAGGCCGGGCCCTGCAGCTGGCACTCCGGTCTCGGGGCTGCAGCCCAGGAGAAGCAGATGAGCAGGTGACACAGAGGCAGCAGGCGTGTGTGCGCTGGCGTGTGTGTGTGTCCGGGTGTGTGTCTGCTACCAACATGAGCCCAGCCGTGAGAGCGCTCTCATGCTTTGCTCCAGTGCCCGCAGCTCGCCGGGCATGAGCTTGGAGCCCCTCACCCACCATGCCCAGCCCTGTTCGATCCATTTACGAGGCTGTGACCTGCTAGCGGAATGCCGCATACACCCATGGAGCAGGTCCACGCCGGGCCGTGGCCTGGCCAGTGACCCTCCTGGCTTTAGGACCAATGCCATCATCAGCGCCTACGACCTGGGTTTGCTTTGTGAGCACATCCGGGCTGATGCTTTTCTTTCCGATCCATGACGCTGCTGTTGCCATTCCTGTTTCGGTTGAGCCTCCCTCACACCTCCATTCGGCCAGACGCATCGTCAGCCCCGCTGGCTCCCTGGTCGGTCCGCTGTGGATCTCTGTGGTCATTCTCCATTCTGCCCTCCCTGCCCTGCCTGCCCCCTGCACCCCGACTCCTGGTGCGCCCCGCTGCTGGGCCCGCTAGCAGCGGGGCCATCAGGAAGCCGGCTTTGCTGTCCCCATGTGCCTAAGGCTGTTGATGTTTTCCATTCGCAGACATGTTGCTGGATGACACTGGTGAATGCGCGGCTCGGAAGGAAGGAGGCAGGCATGTTAAGATAGTTGTCAGCTTTCAGGAGGAAATGAAGTGGAAGGAGGTTAGTTGGATCCCTTTCCCTGCTCCGCCTGACCCTGCCCCAGGTAGTGCTGCCTAGCTTAGCAGTCTCATCAAAATGCTGCTTCACCTCACAGCCCGGGGTGATCTGGAAATACTCCTGATGCGGTTCGCCATACAGTAGTTTCGCCTTACTCGTCTGAGACGGGGCCCAGGTGCTACGCCCAAATCCCAGGATAGTGCCAAACCCTGCATGTACGGTGTGCTTTCCTTCATCTATCTATGACAACATATAATGTATGAATATGAAACTTGTATAAGTATGAAACTTGAAGAGATGAACAATAGCCAAAAACAAAACAGAGAAATGATGACATTGTACTGGGTTAACCATGGCTTACTGAAACACAGAAAAATCTTGAATAAGTAGAGACTACAGTAACTGTCAGCTTGGTGGCCCTCTGGCGCTTGACGTGAATGGGTGGCATTTCCTTTTTTTTCTTAGGTTGAAAGTCTAATACAGCACACTAAAGCCACGTTGCACTTTCCCATAACCAGCATCCTTCACGATGGCTTTTCTGAGTGTATCACGTTCCCCAAGCACATCCAAGACGACTTAAACGCATCTATCTCCAAAGACACGGAAGTAAATCGGCTGAGCCCAGCTGGCCAAGAGCACTGGGCTGTCGGCAAAGTGGCCACAGAAAGAGGCCCACAACTCCAGGGTCCATGTGGGGCACCTTGTGTTCCCAAGCTGGGAACTGGCTCTTGCTGAGCTCCAGAGTGGATATCTCGGCCAGAGACTTGGGGAGGAACTCAAGCTGTACCTTAGAGATTAAATCCTAGAGATGCTCTTAGTGATTTTGGCCTAAGAAGTAAGCGGGAACCCTCGTGGGTCAGGACTTCAAGTTCCCTTCGATATCCGCTGTTTTGTTGTCTAGCAGTTCTATCCTATATGCTAGCATAGTTTCCCACAGCTAAGGAGGAGCCTGTGGTGCCCATGGACGCAGCGTCTGCAGCTGGGCTTTCCTCCGTGTAGCTGGCTTGTTTGCCTCACTGAAGAGAGAGGTCCAGAACTGGGAGCTGCAGTGTCCTCTAGCCTAGAACGAAACCCCATGTAGCTCCAGTCTCAGAACCCCAGCTAGCAGAATGGCCGGCTGGGCGGGAGAATCCCACTCCTGCAGCCACCTGTAAGTGCAGGTGACACCTGGGACTGGCACCGATTCTAGGGAAGCTACTAGCACACAGAGCTTGTGTTTTTCCAAAGTTTCCAACCGTTTCAACCCTTCTGTCCTTCTGGATCACAGCAGCATCCAGGGCAGGTTGGCCAGCCAAGGGTGCTAAGTTACATTTCATAGCTGAGGAACTGAAGGCCCACATCGCACTTATTTGAGGCCGCAAGGCAAGCAGGCCAGGCTGCCTTGCCGCAGGACCGGTGCCCTCGTCTTTGCTAATTTTGCTGAATTGCCATCTGCCTCCTCCTCTTTTCTCTCCACCCTCCCCACCCTGTCCCTAACCCTGTCCTCAGGAGCATAGGACACATGACAAACACCAAGAGAATGGAATGTTCCCCGCGCTTGTCAGTGATCAATGTGATCAGCTAGTGCCTGTGGGCAGAGATGCAAAAGGAGTAGAGAAAAGGATTGTTTCTTGGCAGTTTTCCCAGAGTTTTACTCGCTTTCTGAGTTGAACATGTTCTAACTTCTAATAAGAAGAAAATAATAAATGTTACTTTTAAACCCCCTAAAAGAGCAAAGCAAAGATAAAATGAAAATCGAAACACATTCTGTTCTCAAGTTCAAAATCTAGCAAGGACACCAACTTGATATATAGTGTGGAAAAACACAGAAATGGCTAAAACCAAAGATAAGTGGGTACAGACTGTATCAGTCTATGAGTTGTACCCAGAAGCTTTGAGGCAGCGAAGTTTCTGAACCAGGTGGTTCAATCCCTGAAGTCTTCCTGGAAAGAGGTGAGTGTCTAAGAGATCAGAGAAGAGCAGAGAGGATCCTGGGCAGCGGGCGTGTGATCTCTGCGTGGTGTGAGGTGCGCACTTAACCAAAGGTTCCAGATTTCAGACGTGATGGTTTTGTCTTCCTAGCCCACTGCAGTTTTAGCAGAGGAGCAGGGAAAGGTTTTTAGGTTATTGCATTGTGTCTAAGCCCTGCCTGGTGTTGAAACTGATAGGGCTTTTGTTCCCCTCTCAAGCACTGGTGGAAGCGTCAGGTATCTGCGTCCTCTGCTAAACCCCATCAGGAGAGATCCACTGTTTTTCACCTGTGTGCATTTCCTTACCCTTAGGACTCCAGACCACACCTCTTTCTTATTGGCTGCATTGGCGTTAGCGGCAAGACGAAGTGGGATGTGCTCGATGGGGTGGTTAGACGGCTATTCAAAGTAAGTGTCCCAGGAGAACACTGCAGTAGGGTCTGGGTAGGAAAAGAAGAAGGTGGCTCACATCCTGACCTGGGCTTTGTGTCTGTCCTGCCCTCTCCTTCACATCCCTGTGCTGCTGGATCTGGAGGAGGATAGAAATAAAGACTGGTGATTGGCCAGCCCTATGGGAAGTACAGGCTGGTGATTGGTCAGCCCTATGAGTGATACAGGCTGGTGATTGGCCAGACTAATGAAAAGTACAGGCTAGTGATTGGTCAGACTTGTAGGAAGTACAGACTGCTGATTGGACAGACTTTGCCATCGGCTCTTAGCAGTGGTTAACCAGCTAGAGCCATTTGACCAGAGATTTCAACCTCTCACGTGAACTGTTCATGTCCCAGTTCTCTTTTTACCGTATAATTATGTCGCTTAAATTCCCTTTGATGTCTGTCACTGGTGACCAGAGCTGAGACAGCATATTTCTGTGCTTCATTTGGAACTGGGGGTGGCATATTGCAGTATGCCCAGAATCTTGTGCCAGTGCTTTGGAGACTGGTTTATGCTGCAGGGGATGGTCATGTCCTATCAGTGGCCACTGTCAAGGACACTGTTGGTTAATTGCTGTTCTGTCAGTCCCAGTATTGTGTTGGGCCCCTGCCACAGGGATACCAACTACTCTGTGCCACGGTGAGCCTTGGAATAAAAGGTGACTTGAAAGAAGCTTTCGGGTCCTTTTCTATCTACTTTTTTGAGTGCCCATGAAGACTATCGAATGGCAGAAAATGACATTTAAGTATTCACATGTGTAGGAGAAATAATTCCATGGGAGCTTCCGGTCACTGGGGTATAAAAGGGCACACATACGAGCCTGGCAGGAAGTAGACCTGACCCAGCTTAGAGCTGCAGGACTTGGGGAAGGAGACATGCTCCTGAGGGTCAGGAGAAGAGGGCAGAAGAGAAAAGAGGTGCAGCGTGGTTTTGGAGGGGCTCAGAGCTCTAACTGAAGAGCCCCTTTCTGATCCGCAGGGCCGGGGGCGGGGGAGGGGCTGTCCCTTTCTCTCCTGTCCTAAAGTAAGCCAGCAGCCACAGTGTGCATGCAGCCTGTCACCTGAATAGTAAGAAGAGCTCTTTTTTCTGTTCCTAAGACCTTGCTGAGCTCTCTTCCTCCGTTTAAAGACAGATGTAGAATTAGAGCGAGTGTGTAGTGCAGTTAATCTGACTTAAAGACATGACCTAACTAGTTCACCATTGACTCTTTGTAGCAGAGAGTGGCTTCCTGTGGAGGAGATTCTGTTCTTTGACCAGAGATTGTTCCCTCTTTGGGCCAGAAGGTCTGTACAAATGTGACCAGGCAAGAGACATGAGTGGCTTAGGACAGACCAGTTCTGCTACCTCTGCTACCTCTGCCAAAACCTTAGCTTTGCCTTCAGTCTCATGGATGAGAAAGACACCCCAGTTGTGCTGGTGTACTCCCATTATCCCAGCTAATCAGGAGGCTGAGGCAGGAGGATATCAGGTTTGAGACCAGCTTGGGCAATTTAGGGATACTAAGTCTCAAAATTTAAAAAGGGCTGTGGGCCAACCAAGTAGCTCAGTGGATTAAAGCACCTAGAAGTAGGTGCAGGGGGGTTCGATCCCCAGGCCTGCCTTGCCTGCCCCACCCCCCTTACGCATGCTGAGATGGCAATTGAGACTGGGCGTGGTGGCTCACTCCTGTGATCCCACGTCTTAGGAAGCTGTAAACAGGCGGATCACTACGAGTCTGATCTAGTAGTGAGACCCTGCACACCCTGTAGACCCTTCCCTAAAATAAGAAAAAAAAAGAAGTAAAATAAAATGAAAAGGGCTGTGGTATAGCTGAGTGGTAGAGCCCTTTGGGGCTTCATCCTTAGCACTACAAAGGAGACAGATAGCAGCCAGGACTTCTGGAGCACTGCTAGAGTAAGCGAGGAATGAGATTTTCCTGTCCCATTCCTGGGTCTCACCTTAGCCAGTGTACAGCCTCCTGGCTGTTGTTCATGTTCAAAGCCTTCTGGTCAGGTGCAAGGTACCACTCTCCAAATACAATGCACAATTTCTCTTTCAAGGCAGTACGGCTGATTCTTTCTTCCAGCAGCCCTGAGGGCTTCAAGACTGGGGCCGAACTCAGGAAAGGCAGCCTCGCTTGGCCACGTTTGGCTTCTCTAGACTAAATGCTTGCAAGGATCTTTCAGGGACTTTGGTTCCCCCACCACCACCATCACTAACCCTAAAGCCATTTGTGCTTTTAAGAGGTCTGGGGTGGATGCCCAGAATGACCCCCATAGAGAGTGGCTCTCCCTGCCCTGATCCCAGGGGCTGATCTAAGATGGGACCGGGTGAGATGGCAGATCGCCCACTGGCAGCCTGAGTGCGGCCAGCCTTGTGCCCCGTCCTGAGCGTGTCTCTGCGTTCTTCTCTCCAGGAGTACATCATTCATGTGGACCCCGTGAGTCAGCTAGGGCTGAGTTCGGACAGCGTCCTGGGCTACAGCATTGGGGAAATCAGGCGAAGCAACACCTCTGAGACCCCCGAGCTTCTGCCCTGCGGCTACCTAGTGGGCGAGAACACCACCATCTCTGTGAACGTCAAAGGTACCTGGCCACTGGGGGTGGAGGGTGGGGCTTCTGGTCATTGCGTGGGAGTTTTGTGATTCGACAGAGGAAATTGCAGGCCCCTGTTTCTTTCTGCACATGTTCGCGGGTCATTTATTTTCCCTCCTCCTGCCACAATGAACTCTTACCTAGGCAAGTCAAATTGTCTTTACCTTTGTTAACTACCATCAGAAACAAATCAGCTTATTGCTAAAATTATTTATCACATGGTCCTATTAGCCTGCCTCTTGCCAGCAAGCTTGGATGCGATCCTGTTCTGTAGATGAGGAAAGCACAGGTGCTGTAGGCTCCCCGTGGGGCTGTTGCCCCTGGCAACCTACTGAAGCAGCAGAGCTCTTGCCCATGCTGGTGCTACCCGAGCTTCCGCTGCCTCCTCACCCAGAGATGAGAAGCCCAGGCCAACACGTGAGCCAAGGAGCTGCGGGTTTCAAAGGTCTGCATGAAGGAAAAACGTTCCACAGCCAGATGTATAGGAAATAGCATCAACTGCCTCTGGACTTGAGGCCCAAGGCCCGGCAGGATGGCTCAGTGGTCTAAAGCACCTGCTTAGGAAAGCTTAGATGGCTGTAGGGACCACGGTTTGATCCCCGGCACCACATGCTGCTCCAGCCCTGCCCTCAGGACAGGCTGAGCTGTCCATAAAAGTAAATAAATAAACGAACAAAAGTTCTGAAACAAGAAAAATAAAATAAAATAAAAATTCTTAAAAAAAAAAGAACATTGGCCCTTGGTTTGTCCTAACTCTTGCTATTAAAAAGCTTGTTAAACCTAACCTGCTGCCCATTTATGTGACTGCGGAGTGCATGTGCTTCTACATATGACAAACGACCTGCGTGATAGACTGGTGACTACTGCCTTAGGCCTGCCCCTCAAGTTCTGTCACTTCTCACGTCCCTGGAAGGCTCTGGTCTTGTTTGCAGTTTTCACCATGATTTGGGAGTTGTTCCATGCTAATTTTATTTTCTGGCTGGTAGGTTTTCCGAAAGCACCCCCATGTCCCCCACTATCAGGAAGCCCATTCTGGTGATGACAAATGGTACGTGGTAGGGGAGGCCTCTCCCGGGCTTGCTGGCTGTGAAATTCTACTGCTGTGCTCTTGAGCTACACGCGACAGAAGAATTCAAATGTAACTGGATCATTAGGGGTCATGTGCAGCGGAGGCTCAGAGAGCTGGAAAACGCAGGAGTCTTGGTGTAGGTGTCAGGCAGCGTCATCCGGCCCAGGCCTAGCTCAGTTTGGCTTGTCTCTGCTTTGTCCCCTCTGTCTGACTGGTGAAGGGGCCTCAGGAGCCTTGATGTATCCTTCTCACTTAGAACTTAAAAGCCCTGTGTGCAGTAGGGTTGCAGAAAATTCCCAGGGCTGACCCAGGCCCACCATAAGTGAGGTGCACATCATTATGACCAAGGAGAAGGTCTGGTCCACCCCTCAGAGAGGATAAAGTTCAGCTTGGCTCTGCTGGACCCCTTGGGCATCCCATTGAACTGCCCTAGGAAAGAATTCTGCTTCCAGGGGAAGTGGGAAACAATGACTGCCTGAAAACAGTCCTTAAAGGACAGCCCTCTGCCCCCTGGGTGCACACTGCATTTCGCCCGTGCTGCCAGGCACGTGCTGTTCCGTGCTTACCTTCCATGGGGGTGCTCCAAGTCCTGAGAGATAAAAAGGAATGACAGTGACGCCATTCTCTGCCTCTGGGGAGCAGGTCACCCTCCCTGAGTCCGGTCCTCAGTTGCCGGCTGTCAGACAATCAAGTTTTAGCATCTGGAGGGGTCGACACAGGTTTGTACTTCCTGGACAGCTGACTCTTGAATTTTCCTGTAATGCTCAAAACTTTGAGGGCACTCAGACCTCCTCTAGGGTTCAAGTGGAAACAGATCCATGGGTTGCAGAGACTGACCAGTGGAGCCACGGGGAGAAGTGACTTTACATCTTTAAGATCGCCACTCCCTAGGGACTTAGAGCAAGAGACGGAAGGAGACAGTGGCACATATGCAGAGAGTATCTTAATGATTCATCCCTGCGATTATTAGTAGGAAGAGGACCATTGTTAAGTGTAGACTCCAAGCCTCGCATTACACACTTTGCATGGAGCTTCAAGCCAGTAGACTAGACTGGGCTCAGTAATGGGACGATCCTCAGCCTGTCCCCAGCCTGTCCCCAGCAGGTAAGGCACGTACGTGGGGACTTTCCTTGGCATGCTACGAGGAGTGGTTAGGGGAAGATTAGACTGAAGCCCAGAAATGTGTCAGCAGATGTTTGCTCACAGTAATTTTGGCTAAGAAAGGTATTATAAAACAGAATCGAAGCCCTAAAAGAGGATATTTAAAGCAGAATTACCTTATATTCCGGACAGCTAACCCTGGGGTGGATCTTCTGTTGAGGATGGTAGCCAGAAAATAATTCTTTTGTAAAGCCAGCAGCCCTGGCGACAGCAGTGCTCCCAGGCAGGACAGGGTCAGAGTTCTTCCTACGACGCAGCTCTGCCTAGATGTGCCAGCATTCGCTTTCCAAAATTAAGTGACCTGTTCACGTCTTGTCTTGTTCCTCACTGTTAAGATAAAAATGCTATTGCCTTTGGGGTCCACCTAAGTGTGGGGAACAGAGGTGCCTGAGGGGCAGGAGAGAACAGGGAATAACTCAAAAGCTCAGGAAGTCACTGAAATAAGCCCGAAGCGTGTGGCACCAATGCCCCGGTGGTGGCTTCCTGGGGTGGTGGTCATGTGTTTGCAGCCCCCGGTGTACCTGCAGGGGCAGCCACTTTAGATGAGCCCAGTGCAGGGGAAATGGTCACATCGGGCTCCATCGCCCCAGTGAGGCAAGTACCGAGCTGCCTTTCCTCCCAGGCTTTGAGTAATTCCCATCTCTCCCCTATACAGGGCTTGCAGAAAACAGCCTGGACTCGCTGGTGTTCGAGTCCTTGATCCCCAAGCCCATCCTGCAGCGCTACGTGTCCCTGCTGGTGGAGCACCGGAGGATCATCCTGTCTGGTCCCAGTGGCACCGGCAAAACCTACCTGGCCAACCGGCTGTCAGAATACGTGGTGCTTCGAGAGGGGCGGGAGCTGACGGATGGGATCATCGCCACCTTCAACGTCGACCACAAATCCAGCAAGGTGAGGCGTCCGCTCTGAGCCTGCACTGTGTTGGTCCCTTTCAGAACCAGGAAGCCACCTCTGTTCCTGAGAGAAAGGCAAAACCTTTTGTGATACAACAGTAACACAGCAGCGGTCAGTGCCACCATCAGGGCGGCACATTGTCACCCTGCTTGTGCTGTGGGCAGTGCACTGGCCTTCTCACGGGAATCCCTTCACGGCAAGGGTGGTCGTTGTCCCTGTTTTACAAAAGAGGGACGTTGGACTCCAGGGCCCTGTGCTCAGTAAACAGGCTGTGACCACAACAGGCAGTGCATACAGGGAGGCAGGACAGTATCCACCATGCTCCGGCTGGGGATGCCAAGTGTCCTCCGAGCCCTGTTCTTTTGTGAGTGTATCTGGGTCGCTTGTTCTGGCTCGCTTTGCACAGAGGCACCGGGGCATCACAGGCACCTAGGAAGGGATCCCTGGCTTGCGAGCTGTCTGTTGCGCTTGGAGAAGCAGAGGCCTCCGTCCCGCCCCCAGCTGGTCTGTTTCCATAGGGTCTGGGGGTCCAGGACCTCGTGATGTTCACAGGTTCACCAGGTGGGTTTGAGGTAAGAGCAGGACAACAAGAAGTGCTCTTGAATCTTAGGACAGAGAGCCTTAGTGTAGGTGGGGAGGGCAGCCCAGGTATATGGCTAGCATGGCTGCCACTGTTGGATTTCGGTCCCCACCCTCCCCACTGTGCCCCATTGGCCTGCCTAAGGGAGGGACAGAGGGGCTCCTTGGCCTGGGGAGCCCTTGTGCCTTTCAATGCCTGGGGCCGAGAGCCTGCAACTCTGGGGTGAGACGAGGAGTAAGAAGTTGAGCTTTCTCTGTTACTCACAAAAACCACATTTTGACGTAAAAGGGCCCTGGGGTGAGCATGGGGTTAGAGGAGCTAGAGGAGTGGGCACCCTCTGGGCAGTGAGAGCAGGTCCAGGGCGGCTGGCGTGGAGCAGCGGCACCCGGACAGGTGCTCGAGTCTGACCCCAGGACATGCTGACCTCAGTACGGTGCCAGGCCTGTGGCCTTCACCAGGTGCCTTGGTTTCTGCATCTGTAACTGGGTCCCACCTCATAGGGCTGTAGAAGGTCACACCCGGGTGTGCTTCACGTGGTGCCGGCTGCTGCCAGCACACAGCCACTCTGGTTTGTTGTCCTGGCTCCACCTGGCCTTCACCCGGACGTCACAGGGTCCCCTGGCCACATCCTCTCACCTTGCCCTATGGGGGCCACGTGTCACACTCCTCAGTATTTATTGCTGCTGTGTGCTGGGACCTTGTGCCCTGCGTTATCAAGGGCTGCAGTGTAACCAGGTCCTGGGCAGGTACTGCAGAGATAACGATGGAGAAGGTAGCCATCAGGATCCCACCGGGAGGCTGGTATAATAAATAACAAACAGCCGAATTTCTAGAGAATTGTCAGAATAGGGATTTTAGAATATGCCTGTGATGCTGTTGGCTAGTTAGTACCAGCAGGCCTCACTGCCCTGCGTGTGCAGGCTCTGGGCCTTCCTTCCCTGCCCTCAGAGCCTCCCAGAGCACCAAGCCTGTGCCCTGGAGCCTGCAGGTCCTGAGTGCACTTACCACTTGTCCTCCCTGCGCCCCCCGCCCCCGGGCTCCGTAGGAGCTGCGCCAGTACCTGTCCAACCTCGCTGACCAGTGCAACAGCGAGAACAACGCGGTAGACATGCCCCTGGTCCTCATCCTGGACAACCTGCACCACGTGAGCTCCCTGGGCGAGATCTTCAACGGGCTGCTCAACTGCAAGTACCACAAATGGTACAGGCCACTTTCAGAGCTCGGGGTCCCCAGGGAAGGGCGTGGCTGTTCGTGGGGTGGCTGGGGGCAGGCTGAATGGGGAGGGGAGGTAGCAGGTGGACCTGCCCGGATAGGACACACAGACATCAGTCCGTCTGGCGAGCACCTTGCTCTCAGGCTGGCCTCTGACTCACGCCCGTTTGTCCTGTGTCCCCACAGCCCTTACATCATCGGCACCATGAACCAGGCTACCTCTTCTACCCCCAACCTGCAGCTTCATCATAACTTCAGGTAGGTGTCACCCCCC
>PVJA010021631.1:0-23165 GCA_004027025.1 Myocastor coypus | reverse complement strand
ACACAAGGGTAGGGGCTCTTTCTCATGGCTGCCCCACTTGGCAGGATCTATGAGTCACGCCTCCTCACTGGGTGCCGGCACTCTGCCTTGCAGCCCGGCCAACCTGGCCTCTTCTGCCTGATCCTATAGGTGAGGCTGCAAATCCACACCCGAAGTGGCCTGAATTGTCACTATCGGGAAAAGTCAGCTCCTCAGGCAGCTGAGCGCATGGCTCCGCCCTCACTCTGGGCTTGTCCGCCCTTTTTGCCAGCTGTCACCCAGGCTTAGTCTTGCCCTGCACAGCTGGGTTGATGCTGGTCCTATCCATGGTGGCCCCTGTCACAATCGTTTTCTAAGGAGTGTGTCTGGGCCTGGCTCTACCCCCTGCAGGCCAACGTAGGCACTGCACATTCTCATCCTGTCACGGAGCCTCACTCAGGTTGGAAGTCCTTTGGTGGCTGCCCCTTCCTGCACCAGGAAACCTGCTGAAGGGGGCAGGACGGTGGCGCGCTGGTCATGCTGAGCTCTAGCAGATTCCCTGAGCAGCCCATGCTCTCTCCCATGCCACTATGAGGTTCAAGGGCTGCGTCGTGTCCGCCACCTCCTCACCCAAGCTGCCTTTTCCTACACAGCTCTTCCGCCTCCTTCCTGTCTCCCTGAGACAGCCTTTCCAGGTTCCCTGGGGCTTTGCCGTCTGCTCATCGCCCTCCTCTGCTGACCACAAGCCAGCTCATGAGAGCCAAGGGTGGTGTGAAAGTCACCCTTAGAGTTCCGCAGCCCAGCACTGGGCTCGCTATTGGCTCAAGAGGCGGTGGTTCTCTGTGGATGGAGCTCAGACTCCAGCCAGTCTGGCGTGGTCCTGATGTAAGGTCTTCTGCTGACCCGTCCGTGCCCCAGAACTTTGGACCTGTGCGATGAAGATGGTGGTGTCTGTGTTGTAGGGTGCTGGGAGGAGCTGTGAGCTCACCCAGGTGTGCACTGGTTAGGGCAGTGGTGAACCAAATTAGATATTAGCATAGACACCTGTTGTCGTTGAAAAACGGTCCTTCTCCTCCTGGCCTCCGCAGGTGGGTGCTTTGCGCCAACCACACCGAACCCGTGAAAGGTTTCCTGGGCCGGTTCCTGAGGAGGAAACTCATGGAGACCGAAATCAGCGGGCGGGTGCGGAACGTGGAGCTGGTAAAGATCATGGACTGGATCCCCAAGGTCTGGCATCACCTCAACCGCTTCCTGGAGGCTCACAGCTCCTCTGACGTCACCATCGGTAGGTGGAGGGTTGGGGGCCATGCGAGCCTGTGGGTGGGCAGTGATGCTCCCAGAGCCCTGGCTGGGACAGCTCACTGCGTGACAGGGCACTCAGGGCAGAAGGACCATTGCAGGTTGGGAAGGACCTTGGGGACTAGTAGCAGAGTCATGCTGTGCCCAGGCAGAGGTAGAGAGTGCCGGCCCAGAGAGGAGCCCAGCCCACGCGTGGCCTGCCCAGTGCAAGCCATCCTTTGGGCTGGCTTTGTCTGGAAAGTTTGAGGAGCCTTTCTGCAGCGGATGGGTTTAGAAGAGAGAAGGAGCATCAGTCCTGCAGCCGTCCCAGGCTTGGTGTAGCCTGCACTCTTTTCTGGCAGAGCCATGGCCCAGACTTCCTGTCTGTCCCTGCAGCCACAGTGTGCGTCTCCTTTGTCCCTTTCTTACCCTTTCCCCGTGTCTCTCGAGCATTCCCTGTTGCAGCTCAGTTTTAAAAATTACTTTTAAAAGCTGAAAAATTCATCAAACGTAAATGTTCTTTAACTAGTTCTGTGTCTTGGACATGGAGTGTGTTTCCGTTTTGAAAACCAAGATTACTGATACCACAGGGCGCATCTTTTCTAGGAAGCCTTTTCCTTCTTGAGAGAGGCCTTCCTCTCAGCAGTTCTGACAGCCCTGAAGGAGCTCAGAACATCCGGGGCCCTCCTGTGAGCGCCGTTCTGGTTCTGGCCAAGGCTCCTCTGGGTGCCCACCCCACCCCCTTTTCAGCTCTGATCTCTTTTTCCTGTGGTCCCCAGGACCCCGGCTCTTCCTGTCCTGCCCTATCGATGTGGATGGCTCGCGAGTGTGGTTCACTGACTTGTGGAACTATTCCATCATCCCCTATCTCCTGGAAGCTGTCAGAGAAGGACTCCAGGTGAGAGGCGCCCCTCTGGCTTGCTGAGTGTGAGAGAGAGGCAAGACCAGGGGTCTGGCCGCTTCCCTCAACTGTTCGGATGGTACTGGGCTGGGCTGACAGGCAGCCACAAGTGCAGGCCCCCACCACGTGCTAACTCGGTCGTCCCCAGAGAGTTACTTAGCCACCTTATGCCTTGCTCTCCTCCTCCACACAAGAGGGTGACTATTCTGCCACAAGGAGTACATGGAATCAGGCTGTGAAGCCTCAGCATGGCTAGTGCGGGAGGACTACGTGAACCCTCTCACACCAGAGCTGTGTGAGGCACTGACAGGATTTTCTTTTTTAAGTTTTGCCTTTATGGGCAGGTGTGTACAGTGCGTGGTTGCATTCATCCCGGGGGGATTGGTACGGGCACAGAACGTATTCTTTCTGTGTCCCCTTCCCCTCTATACCTTCAGCTTCTTGGTCACAGCTTGCAAAGTTTGTTTGTGGCTGCTACTTGGTGCAAGCCCTAGATGCATCTTGGGATTTCAGCACACGCGTTGGCTTACTTATTCTTTTAACTCTTTTCGAGAGAGAACAGTTGAGGCTGAAAGACAGTGCATGATTTTGCCCGAGTCACAAAGACCTGGAATTTGAGACCTTGCCTTCTAGTTGAACTCCAGGTGGTGAGCCTTACTCTCCACCCCCGGCCTGCACTGCCTGACATCAGAACCCCTCCCAGGTGGCTCCGGGGCCAGGAGTCGGGAAGTCTCTCCTGCTCAGCAGCAGTGGGAAAGCGCAAAATCTTCGCAAAGTGCTCTGCTGGGGTTTAACCAAAAGCTGGCCTGTGCACTGCACCGCGGCAGAGTTGCATGACTGCATGACTCGAGGTTGCTTGGGCTCAGCCCGTGGTGAGCGGTTGGCAGGGACACACACAGTCCCCAGGACAACACAGCCCCCAGCTCTGTGGCCGGGCTCTCAGAGCTTCCACGTTTCCTCCACATTGGTCAGGGCAGACACGAGATAGCATGGCAGGACTGCGGTGGGGGCTGGCAGCGTCCACCCTGAGATAAGCACTTCCATCGGGGTTTGTCGTTGCAAAACACTGGGCTCATCACAGAGAATATGGGACATCGTAGCAGCCGTCATGGGCTTCAGAACCATTCAGGGCAAAAAAAAAAAAAAAAATCTTAGAAGGTAAACAACAGTGCTTCTGATACAGGGGGAAAAAACCTGGTCTTGGGTGGATGATCTCCAAAGGACACAGGGAAACTCCAAATGACATGGGGTGGAAAAATGGTCACCCGACCTGAAACAGACGTGGGATGAGTTCGTTTCCCATGTCTTGACCTCTGCTTTCCGGCTCGCTTTTCCTTATCCAGTAGGGAGGCCCAGTTCTTCCCCTGCCCCAGGAGAGTGAGTGAATGTCTGTCTGTCTGCCCGTCTGTCTGCCCGTCTGTCTGTCTCTCCGTCCGTCTGTCTCTCGCTCCAGCTGTCCGAGCCACCGCCCTCAGGCTTCTGCACTGAAGTTGAGGAGCTTTATGGAATTTCCTTTGCTCCCACGGGACTGACTCAGCCATTCATCACCTGAACTTAATCATGTCCAGGAGCCAACAGGGAGCTTGTAAAAATATTTTCTGTTCTTAAAGATGATGCTCACTCCACCTAAGGTGCATTTGTCTTATGACTCAGTCCCCCAGTCCTGTCATTGGAAACACTCACCAAAGTTTCTGAAGTCTGCAGAGCAGCTCCAGTTACTGGGCGCCCGGATGGGCTGTGCAATGGCAAGGTGGCCGTTGGTCAGTTCCCAAACCGCCCCAGGCCCTGGCATTCTCCGGTCTCACAGCTGAAGTTTTTGTAAATGGAAAGTTGGACTGGGAGATTTTTTTATTTTGGTCTGGTTTCTGCGAAGCCCCACAAGTCCCCACTTAGGGCTGGCTGGGATCAGAGACAAAGGGCAAATGAGTGAGGGCAGCTGGGCTGGAGTCTCAGGGGACTTGCAGACGTGTGACCCCGGGATGCTGCAGCCTTCAGCTTTTCCTGCAGCCAAGGGTAGAGACAGAAGTGGCAGCTGTCGCCAAGGAGGGCAGTTCAGCCCAGGCAAGTGAAGCCACGTGTGGGAAGGGCAGCTGTGGTCCGTGAGGAAGACTGTGGAGGGAGAAGCCTCTAAACACAAAATGCCTTCAGTCTCAAGCAGCCTCCTTCCACCACAAGTACGCTCCAGAGCGTCTGGTTCTTCTCCATCCTCACACAAGGATGTTTGCACACGCCCCTCCCCACGAGCTCTTCCTGCCACGCTGTCAGTGGCCCTAAGGGTGCCAGGCTGCATCCTCGCTCCGGAGCCTCACCATCTGCCAAGACCATGGAAGCCATGAGGACAGACTGGGGCTGCCACCTGGGACAGAGAGGCGCTCACAGAAGGCTCTGGGTGTCTTGAGGAAGAGGCAGCCACTGACAGAGGGCCCATCTGAGATGCATCTGAGACAGAAATCACACCCAGGTCTGGGGAGGCTCAGAGAGCGGGTGCTGCAGGAACCTCCAGCCCAGCTAGGCTGCCAAGCTGCCAGGCTGACATCTAGGGACAGCGGAGTCACATTTAAGGATCTGCTGAGTCACGTGAGTTGTCACAGTAGTAGCTCAAAGAGGAGTCAGTGGTTCGAAGATCAAGGCCCAGCCAAGGAAACCGTTTCCTGGTTTGAATCCAGCTGTGTGCTACAATGTTTCACAACTGGCTGTGCTGTGGTTTCATCAGTTCTGGGCTCTGGTCTGCCGTTTCCCAGCCTCTTGCTGTAGAATTCCCAGCAGGAGACCCTGCAGCCTGTGTGGTCCCGGAGCTTTTGATCTCTGTGCCTGTGACCCCTGTGAGCCCTGCCTCCTCCTCTGCTTGGATAGGTAGACTACTCTGCAGGTAGGCAGACTTGCCTGAGTCCCTACCCTCAAGGCGAGCATAGCAGGAATGCCCCTTTCCAAAACACATGGTGATGAACAAGGCAGTGTAGCATGTGGCTTAGGACCCCCGGAGCCCCACAAGCTGTGAGGTAGACAGACCACACCCACCAGGCTGTAGACCGAGCCTCACCGGGACTCTCCATCCACCTTGGAGTTTTATTCTTCAAAGACTGTCTAGGTTTCTGAAAATTGCCAGCGATAGTCACTGAGATCATTGTATCTTCAGCCTTAAGAAAAGGAAGGGCTGGGGAGATAGTAAAAAAGTGCTTATTTATAAGTGGTTTATTTTCAGTAAAATAAGTGCTTTCTTGGTAAGTACAAGGCCCTGTGCTCAATCCCCGGTTCCACAAAGAAGAAGAAGAAGAAGAAGAAGAAGAGGAAGAGGAAGAGGAAGAGGAAGAGGAAGAGGAAGAAGAAGAAGAAGAAGAAGAAGAAGAAAGAAGAGAATTCAGAGGCATAGTATCTTGGTCTTATAAGACTAATAATACAACTCACTGCTTGAAAAAGCAAGTTAGTTATAATGAGCAGTTTTGAGAGTCACATGACAGGGCGAAGGACATCCTGTTTTAAGATGGCCATGTGGGAGTATTTACACCATGGAAATTGGCATGCTTTTTATCTGGTTGTTTTCCTCCCAAAAGCCAGTATTTCAAATCAGACCAGAAAGGCCCAACAGTTAGAGTTACAGAGTCAGAGCTGAGGAAGCCCACATGAGCCACGCCTGTGCTTCGACTTGACCCCCGCCTGCATCCTGCGACCTTATTACCCCATGCTGTGTGCATCCTGGTGACTTCCTTAGGTTAGGCTTCTTGGAAGCAGCTCGTGCTGAGCCTGGGAAGTCTGTACAGAAAGTGAACCCCTAGGGCTGCATGAGAGGTCTTAGCCCGAGTCCTGACCTTTCCTTCTTTGCTTGCTTTCAGCTGTATGGGCGGCGCGCGCCCTGGGAGGACCCGGCCAAGTGGGTGATGGACACCTACCCCTGGGCAGCCAGCCCCCAGCAGCACGAGTGGCCCCCACTGCTGCAGCTGCGGCCTGAGGATGTTGGCTTCGATGGCTACGCCCTGCCGCGGGAGGGCTCTGCCAGCAAACAAGTGCCCCCCAGTGACGCGGAAGGAGACCCGCTGGTGAGGCCGCAGCTACTCCTGCACTAGCTTGGGTGGGGTGTGGTGGAGGGGCATGGTGCAGGGTATTCCAGGAGGGCCTGATCACTAAGCCAGGCTTGGCCTCAGAAGGCTGGGTACCCCTAAGACTAGAGATGCGTGCGCCAATATTTTCTCCCATGGTTTTAGTATTGCACCAAAGCCTTTCTTCGCCCTGCCTGAAATTTTTTCTGGTATAAGGTCAAAGCTTGAGTTTGATCCCCCTGCTATATAAATGTCCCTATGCCTGTTTTCTCTACTCTTTGCCCTTTGAGTTGAGATGCCACCATTACCATGTGCTGACCTGTTCCTCCTCTCTGTCCCACTGAAGAGTGAACAGGAAGAGCATATGGAGGACCAGGAGCCCAAGCCTAGTGAGAAAGCACACAGGCTGGAGGAGGTGTGGCCCCTGGTCAGTGCCGGTCACTCTGCTAATCAGTGTCGTCACTGGCTACCACTCTAAGCCCCCCCATCACTAGCCCTACCACTCAATCACCTTACCCAGTCTAAAGTAAAGAAGAATCAAAGATACCCAGACCTCCCACGGTTAAGTAGCTGTTATTCTCCCTGAAGTCTAGCCCCAAGCTTCTTTGGCACTGATGGCAAAAAAGAAAATCACAACAGAGAATATTATTTACGCTACCTTATGAAAGAAAACAGTCACCAGAGGCTCGGCAGGATTAAGAGACAACTAGTTTACTGTGCTGTCCCTGCCAGCCAGTTGGTTTGCTAGATTAAAATTTATCCTCACAATAGGTGATTTGTATTGTGTGGGAGAGGCAGCCAGGCTCTGTGGCAGATTCAAACCCGAACTGTCTGTGTAAAGAATGCCATGTTAGCCTTACCAACACAACCAGCTTGTAGCATCTGCGTAGTCATTTCCTGGAAGAAAGGAGGACACTTTTGTGGCTCCTGTAACGTAGCCACTGGATCTTTCAGTGTGGTCACGTTCCTGGGATCTTAATGTGCATCAAAACAGGCTTTAGGACATCTAGAAGAGAGAGCGACTTCCTGAGACAGTCTTCATTTCACTCACTGAGCCAAGAAGTTGCTCAGGTGAAGGGATTTTCACAGAATTTCTTTTCCAAATCCAGGGCCCCGGAAGTGGGCTGGGGCAACCTGGCCACCCTCACTTGGCAAGTTAGGCATTGGACATTCGTGCCAGGGCGCATGCTCTCTGCCCAGGACCAGGATAACTGTTCTGTGATAATCTTCCCAGTGCTCTCCCTCCTGAGTCTGAATCCTCCATGAGGACCCCACTTGGCCCCAGTCGTGTACCGCAGCTGTGGTGCACCCAGAATATTTGATGAATGAATAGCAGATCCCAGTGGCCTGGGGCTGCCTCCTCCCTCCCTGTGGGTCTACAGATGGACACCGCTCATGTCCTCCAGCCTGGCTTTTGTGGAAAGCTCTGCATAGTGTCTGAGGAGCAATGGACTTCATACCTTAGCCCAGGGTAGCTCTGTCTCCTAGCTGGGAAATAGAAAACATACAAGTCATAACTCTACATAAATTAAAAGTTATTTGTAGTTCCCGCTCTCCATTCCCCAGCCACTGGCCAGTAGGATGCAGTCGAGGGAAGACAGCGGAGAGCGATCTCTAAGTGCTTCCTTTGAGCTAGGTGGAGAAAATGCGCCGAGCATGTGTGCCAAGCTAGCCCATCCCTAAGGACCTAAGGCACGCATGGTGCCCATCCGCACCCCGTCAGCCCTGCTGGACACGCACTGCTGTCCTTCCATCTGCATATGAGGATGGGCAGCTGGAATGCCCTAGTAGGTATCTAGGGTCACCACCCAGACACCTGTCCTCTGCCTGTAGCTGGAGTCCCCCACCACTTCCCAGAAACAGCAGCTCCCAGCTGGTCCAGGGTCAGAGCCAGGGGCCCAGCGGGACTTCCTGCTTCTCAAGGGCTGGGTATGTGGCCCACGTGTTATTTTCTTTTTAATCCAAAATATTTATTTGTTTATTTTAAATTTAACAATGGTTGTATTACATATTTTCATCACCGGATCAGTTCAGATTAATAGATATAGGTATATAAGATTGATCAAACACTTAAACATTAGCACTTTCAATAAACGTTACTTTTTTTTTTTTAACAGTTGACACACTGCGTATTGTCCTCGCAATAGTTATACAGAGCACAGGGTGTGGCCTATGTGTTATTAATGACAGTACCTATGTTGTTTGCTAGTAGGATGACATCTATAGCCAGTGGAAGAGTAATGTCCAGGGAAGATGTGCCCCTCCCCAGGGGGGAAAAAATAAATTTCATACTTATTAAAGGGCTTTCTGTTTTATTTTCAATACTGCGTATCTATTAACTCAGTCTGCACTGTAACATCATGGGACAGGTACTACTGTTGATTTGCAGTGGACCAGTAACAGAAGAGGCACAGAGGTTAAGCCTCTCCCCAAGGTCATGCAGCCCCAGGGAGGAGCTGCCCGGCCTTGGTTCTAGGGAGCCGTCCCGTGTCCCTGAGTCTGAGCCGCTGGCCTAAGCCCAGGTGGCTGCCCTGACCCGGCTCCCGCGCTCTGCTCTCCCCGCAGATGAATATGCTGATGCGGCTGCAAGAAGCCGCTAACTACTCCAGCCCGCAGAGCTACGACAGCGACTCCAACAGCAACAGCCACCACGACGACATCTTGGACTCCTCCCTAGAGTCGACTCTGTGACAGAGGCCCGGCCGCGGGGCCTGCCCGCCACCTCCGCTCCTCACCCCCATCCATCGCGTCCTCCTCACCGACGACTTCCTGAGCCAGCCGGCTGCGTGCAGCCCGTGAGCCGCTGAAGCAGCACGCCCACCGCCCCTCAGCCCGCCGCCCACCCACCCACCCGCCCATCCGCCCGCAGGGTGGTGGCTTCCTCCCACAGTGACAGCTGCACTGCCCTCTGTTGGACTTCTCTCCTCGTTCCATTTGGTTGCTGTGACCTCCACAAAGACGCGGAAGATTCCTGTCGGGAAAGGATCGTTGCCCCTAAAAATGAAAATCGTAGAGCGAGAAATCAATGGAAGCTCAGAACGCAGACAGCGTCCTGCCCGGAGCTGCCCAGGGACAGAAGAGACAGGAACCGAGTGGCTGCGGCTGACAGCCAGCGTGCCCGACTCCCCCAGCCCGTCACAGAACTGGTGCTAGCAGGGCGCTGGCCTTGGCCACCCTCCCTGTGCTGCAGAGCTCGGGCCGGGCCACCTGAGATGAACACGCACCCTGCTTTTCTGTCTCTTACCCAGCGCTCTTCGGCCACGCTAGGGCAGGGCTGAGTCCGAGTGCGAGTGAGGGCGCAGGCGCGGCTGTCCCCGCAACACCGCATGTGTCTGTCACTGTTACGACGTCTCCATGAATCAGGTTGCTTTTTATTTTATTTCTCTGCAAACACTGTTATACTGCGAAGCGTTCTACCCTGGAGAACAGATGACTTGGATGAAGTGCAGTTGAGTGTGTGTCTCCCTTCTGGCCTCATTTTCTTTTGCAGTTATTTCTCCTTTCCACTCTGGGTGAGAATCGATCCTTTGGTGAGAGAGCCGCAGGACTTGAGTTTTGGTTTGGGTAGGCCTGCTCCGTTTTGGCTTTGAGTTGTCCATCTTCACTGACCTACACGCTCACCTCCTCCAGCCGGGGCGTGCAGCGCATGTCCTTGCAGGTGGCTGGGGACCGCCCAGCCCTCCTCTCGGGGGAGCCCGGAACCTCGCCTTTCCTGCACTCCTCTCTCGGGCACCCCAGACCCGACTCAGGGTGGGCGGTGAGGACACCTCGCAGAAGACTTGCACTTTTCCTCACGACCAACTCCGCGCAGCTCAGCGGGAGGGGCGCGGCCACCCCCTCGCAGCAGCCCAGCCCTGCCCTCGGCGGCCACGCCGCACCTGGCCTGGCCTGGCCTGTTCGGTGCTGTCCTTCCCAAAGCGATGCCTTACTGGGTTTGTACTGACTGTGTTCCTTCACCTGAGTGTTGTGCCTGCCTGGTGTTTTTATTTTGTTTTCCCCATCCAAACAAACAGGGCTAAACAGTCATCAGTTCCTTAAAACGCCTCAAGTAGCTGTGACCTCGCTCATCCAAGATGTGTGTGTGTGTGTGTGTGTGTGTGTGCGCGCACGCGCGCGCGCATGACCATAGGAAAAACAGAAAGGAAAATAAACCCATTTTTTAGGTTCTTGCCATCTCCAGCTGACAACCTAACAGGACAATGACCTTCACCAGTGCAGTGTGCAGAACCTGGCTGGTTCCTTCCGCTGGGTCTTCGCTCGCTGCCATTTTCAGCACCAAGTGTGATACGTCTTTGAGTTGTTGGTTTCTGCTTTATAAGGAGAATCTTTATTGTACTCCAGTGAGGGTGTTCTTTTTGTTTGTTTTTTAATGATCAGGATTTTATTTCTTTCTTTCCTTTTTTTTTTTGAAAGTTTGTCTCAACATTTTATTCTTATCTTCTCATCATAAGAGCTTGACCGAACTGCTTAATATTGTGTGGAATAACGCTCCTGTCTTCCGTTTTTGCAAGGAGCCAGGGACTGTGCTCCACTAACTGGTGACAAGAAAACCTCTACATTGTCCCTGCTTCCATCTTGGTCAGCTCAGACGCCATTCTGCTCAACCTTCATGAGTCATCAGGGTGTGGGTGTGTCTTACTCTGTTTTGGTTTTTAATAAAACTTTCAACCATATATTTAGCCTGTGACCAGGAGCCAAACCCTAAGCCTTCTGGTAAGCCTGAAGGGTGGCCCTTCTTAGACAATGTATCTCCCAGCAATGACCTTACATGCTCATACTGTGAATTTGGGAGGAAATGAAACTGACCTCCTTCTCCTCCTCTTTCTCCTCCTATTTCTCCTCCTCTTCCTCATGGGTGGTTTTCCCATTGACCTTGCTATTAGACACCTGCCGATGCTATTTGAAACTTGGGGATTTATTTTTCTTGATGATACCCTCTTGTCTTTGTCACCTGTACCCCAGACTTCCCTCCCACTGGGTCCAGACTCAGAAGCAAGACCTATGTCCCTGGTGCTGCCTTCCTGGGCAAAGAGTGATCTCAAGTAGTGGCCCTCGTGTGACCTCGCAACTCAGCGTCCTTCCTAAAGTTTCGGGAAGCAGGGTTGTCTAATATGTCTGTTTCTTCTTTCGGTCATATTTTTACTTTAGTGTCACTCACCTTTGATAAAGTGACATTGTACTCATTTAGGGCTCTGTCTGAAATGCTTCCATTTTGCCTTTTTCTACTGTGAGGCTGATTTTGAAATGTATGGAATTCTATGCAACACGTAAGCTGAGTTACTAATGGAAGCCAAAAGTTTTCTTCCCAAACTGCCAAGAATTATACAGGCCAGCCATAAATGAGATGGGGATAGCTTTTAATTTAAGGTCGATGTTGGGGTGGGGCGGAACAAGAAGCAAAACTTGCCTAGACCTTTGTCATAACCTTCAGGACTTTTTTTATGTTCTTGTTTAATGCCTAAACCTCCAAATCAGTGTATTCAAATTTGGCTGGGGCAAATCTACTCCAAAAGGAAAAATAACCTAACTTTGTAGGTATGAAATCATGGAAGGCTTGCTGTTTTTGACCTAGTTATTTCCAGTGGAGCAGTTTATGAAATATGTTGTATAAGATGTACATTTTCTCATTGTAACATAGAAATTGTAAATAATTGATTAAAGTGCTGCATTTTGAAGAATTTTTTCTAGCCATTTTTAAAGAGAAAACTAGGAACCGAGTATTTTGTGTACGGTATGTTTCCATCCTCCCGCTCCTCCTGCCGTCCTTCCCTATTTAATTTTCATTTGTCATGAGGTTTTTGGATTTGCCAATGGTCCACTGGAGATCATGCCCCACGTCATAGAGAAGAAAGCTGATGATTGTACCAGTCTTAAATTATTCATAATTCAATAAAATTGATGCTTATTTATTCAAATGAGCGGTTTGGCTTGTCTGTGCTAGAGCAAACCCCACTGGCAGCTCAGCTGCAGGCCAAGAGAAGCAGCCCTCGTGGGGGTGAGGGTGGGGCAGGAAACGCAAAACATCTGCCAGCCCGCTTTCCCCCAGCATGTCACCGTCACCCCCTTTCTCCTGTTTCCCACCAAAGTGGCCACAATTCATGCTGAACTCATTAGAAATTCAGAGTGCGGACCCCGTCAATATTTCTAAATCAGGGACACCGTGGGGAATCACTGGTGCGGATTCAGTAGGTCCTGAAGATTCTCAGCCATTTCTGTCCTCTTCATTCAACATTATTTTTTGTTTTATGTCGTTGGGGGGGTGCAGTGTGCTAGTGCAGTACATGTGTGTACAGTGCGTAGCTGGTGAGCCAGAAGAGCTCGCATCTCTGTGTCCTTAAACACTGACTGTTTTTTCGTGGTTAGGAACCTTCCTTTTAGATCTTTGTAAAGCAGATGCCTGCAGTATCCTGGAGTCAGTCTACCTTGTTTCACACTGCTAGTGCTATTGGACTGCTGGGGTTGTGTCCAATGGTGACGAAAGAATGAAACTATGGATGGAGGAGGTAGGGTGCCAGCAAATTCATTTATAAGATACAAAAGTAATAAAATATACAAAGACGTAAAGCTTCCACTACCTGGGGGGAGGCTCGGGGCAGGATACCTACCAGGCCTCTACCTAGGAGTTTTTAGTAGATTTAGAAAGGAGCTCAGGGGCTGGTGAGATGGCTGCTGAGCCGGTGGTAACACAAAGTTAAAAATAAAGTAAAAGAACGAAAGAGTGGAGCTCAGGCTATTAGGTAAGCAGTATAATTTCTATCCTATAAGAGACTACAACTTTTGGGGCCCAATCTATGCAATATTCACATGGTGCCCATGTAGGGTCTATGTGTCCCCGAGCCACTCGCCTGCCTGATCCCCTGCTCTGGCAGGTCCCAGACACCTGAAGGACGCCAGGCCTGTAAGGTCCCTGCAAGGCAACTCAGCAGCCCCCATGTTGGGGCTGTTGTCCTTACTTCCTGGTGGAATCCTAGCTCGAGTCTCTCCAGTTCTGCTACACGAAGCCCGTGGACTTCCTGTCTGTCTCAGTACCTGCACTCTGACCTCCTCCCACCCTTTCTTCTCGCTGCCCTCCCTGGCCTCCAGCAATCCCTGTTCTGCTCTCTCCGAACTTGATACCAACTTTAAACTTTCACAGATGACTGAGGATAAGCAGTCTCCGCCCCTCTGTACCTGGCTTCTGTGTTCCACTAAAGCTCCTCCTCTCTGTTCCCACATTTGAGGGGGTTTCATTTTTCTTTCTGGCTGATAACTTACCACCGAGTGTCCTTCCCTGGCCATCTGTTGCTGGGCACCTTGGCCGGCTCCACGATGAGGTATCATGAATCATGCTGCCGTAAACAGGGTGTGGGGATCTCTTTGATTCAGTGGTTTCATTTTTTCTGGTAGGGGTCTTACTGGATCACACCATAGTTCTGTTTTCAATTTTTTAAGGAATGTCCATACTATTTTCCAAAATACCAGCCCTAATTTACTTTCCATCAACAGTGTCTACGTTATCCTTTCTCCACATCCTTGCCGGCATTTGCTGCTTTTTTTTTTTTTTCTTCTTGTACAGGGTCTCACTACGCAGCTCAGACTCCTAGTGATCCTCCTGTTTTCAGCTTCCCCAGAGCCAGCTGGATCACAGACGTGCACCACCATATGTGCACTCATTCACTGAATCAACATGGCCCGGGGTTGGGGCCGGCTTGGCATGTAGGACCAGGGATCAAACCCCCGGTCCCTGTGCTTGCCAAAGCAGGTGCTTAGTCAGTGTTGGCTGCTTTTTGTCATTTTGATAGTGGCCCTTCTGCAGGGAGTGAGGTGTCATCTCTGACTCTCAGTGTCTGAGGAGCTCCTAAGAGCTCCCAGCGTAGGGCTCCCTGGACCACCCTTGGACTAGGAAGCAAGGCCAGCATCCTACTGGCCCTTGGGATGGTACCTTAGCATCGCAGATCTTTTAGAGGATCGAGGATCTGCTGATGGTAGACGCCTTTCCACAGGCTCCAACATAAGCTGCAAGACATCCTCCCTCGAGTTTTACAAGTGATTAAAAAAAAAACAAGCTCACAGCGAACAACTCCCCATAGCAAAGAAGGGAGAGAGTTGGAATTTGAGTCCCCCTCAGTCCCCTGGCTCCAGGTCCTGCCTTCGCAGCTTTCCCTCCATCTTGGAGGCCCCATTCCCCTTTGTGCCTACATCCCTCCCGAGCAGACACAGGAGTGGGGGATGATGTCATAGCCTAGCGGGCACTTGAAGAGCAACAGCAAAACCTTGAAAGGCTGAGAGCCAGTCCTGCAGATCCCACACGGCTGGCTCAACGGCCAGGGGCAAGAGCTGTCCCAGCCAGTCTGATGCACATGGACGGCCTGGGGCACAGGGAACCAGATGTTTATCATGAGCAGTTTTAAATGCCTGTCCAAAAAAGGGGGAGAGGGGCTGGGGAGACAGCTGAGTAGAATAAGTAACAAACATACTTCCTGTAGCTCAAGATGCCAGCCAGGTGTGCTGGGTACCCTGTCTGCCCTGAGGCTTTTTACAAGACAATAATCCACATGTCTTAAATATTTATAAGGAATATTTAAAGCAATAGCCAGCCAGGTGTGGTGGTACATGCTCGTAATCTCAGCACTCAGGAGGCTGAGGCAGGAACATTGCTTTGAATTTGAGGCCAGCCTGGGCTACAGAGTGAGTTCAAGGCCAGCGTGAACCGAAGAGGGAGATTCTGTCTGTATCTATATAGATGCAATAACCATAGAGCACATTGTAATTCACATTAGAAGAATAAAGATGCCTCCTCTTACCCTTAGCACCATAGTAAAGATATATGTCAATGCAGAGAAGCAAGAGCAATTATGGAAATAGAAAGAAGTCAGACTGCATTTATAAGTAACATTACAGAATATACTCAGCTAGTCCAACAGAATTCAGAGATATTTGGCGGGGCGGGGGGGTGGTGGAACTGGGGATTGAACTCAGGCCCTTGTACTTGCCAGGCAAATGCTTATTCTACTGAGCTATTTCCTTGACCCCCAGAGATAAATGATAAGAAATAACTTTAATAAGTTTTCAAAATCAACACACCAAAATCCATTGAACATCTGTGTGCAACAAAATGCTCATGAACTCATAGAATACCAAGGGCTGACTAGATAGCTCAGCAGATGCAGGGTCTGGGGTTCGATCCCTAGTATGCAGTGCTGCCTCCCCGCCAACCCCGGGTGCGCTGAGATGGCATAGTGACACGAGCCTGTAATCTCAGCACTTGGAGGCTGAAAGCAGAAGGATCACTATGAGTCTGATCTGTGTAGTGAGACCCTGCAGACTCTGTACTAAATACATTAAAAGATAGTAAGTATTCATTGAATACCAATTTAAGGACAAACATGTCAACTACTTAGGGATTAACCCAATAAAAGATGGATGAGTCTTTTGGGTCCTCCTTTCCAAGTGTCTTTTATGGTTATGTGCTTCCCAAGCTGTGTGTGAAGCTACATCGCTGTGTCAGCTGTGCCATTTACAGCAAAGTGGTCAGAAATCGGTCTCGTGAAGCCCACAAGGACCGAACACCTCCACCCCGATTTAGACCTGCTGGTGCTGCCCCGTGACCTCCAGCAAAGCCCATGGGAGGGAAGCTGGGTCCGAATGGACTGAAGAAAACTCTCTTGGAAAGGAAATAATAAATGTTGTACTTTATACAGCATGTTGAATATAACTGCCAGAGATGGGTTGGGTTAATTCAACCTATCCGAGTTCAAGGTGGCACTCTGAAAATGAATAAAGAGGAACATTGAAACAGGGGGGGGAGGGGGGGGAAGATGTGTGTGAGATCTCAACAGAGAGAAGGCATATATAAAACCCTGCCTGATGCGAACAGAGAGAAATACTGTTTATAAATTTAAAAATTTATAAAGCTGTGTGTTCCTCTAACATAAATTATAGATTGGGTATTCTCAAAAGCCTAACATAATTTGTGAATTTGACAAAATGATTCTAAAGCTTATAAGGAACATGGAACAAAGCAACGGAGGTCCCGCAAGAAGGTGGTCTACCTCGTTGCAAGGCTCGCTGCAGTTGTTAATTTGGTGCAGAGTCTGGCAAACAGTTCAAGAAAACCCCCGGTGAGTGTCCCTCAGAAATGTAGGACGCATGCTGCATTGCTACACGGAGCTCAGAGTACCGTCTCAGACCAAAGGACTTACTGGGTGGAAACATGACCATGGACGCATGGGCCATGGCGGGCCCTGATCTGATGCTGGGACTGTCCTCAAAGCTCACCAGAGGCCTCACTTAGGAAAGACCTTTCGTGTTGGGGCACTGGCTCTTGGGAAACAGGATTCTCAACCACCAGCCCTTGTCCATTGTCAGCTTGTGGTAACTGCAAGCTCCCGCGGGCCCAGGTAGACGCGCTTTTTGGGACGACGATCTGGCTCCCCCCTCTGGTCACATGGCGAAGTGCAGCTAAGCGTGCTTTGGCAAGACAAGCGCAGTCTGGCCTCAGGCTCAGGTGCAGCAACGCAGACAGCAGCCTTCTGCTGATGCTCCTATTTTGCACCTTTTTTTTTTTTTTTTTTTTTTTAAGAGATTATAACCCTGAAGGCTCAGATCGGGCGGGTGTATGCGGGAGATGCGGGCAGAGGGATGGGCAGACACGATTGGCTCCTCGAGCGGCTCCTGCATCTGATTTCCTCTCCCCGGAGTCCACCTTGCACCCCGACCCCTGACCCCACCTGAGGCAACCGCAGGTACTTGTGCCTCTACCGCTCTACCTGGGACTTTTCTCAGTGCCACACAGACTTCTCCCACCCAAGTGCCGTGCAACCCACAGGGTCTGAGCCTTCAGTCTCCTGGGGACAACGCGGGCCAACTTGCCCATCCTTCTGTGAGGCTCCTGCGAGGCACATCCCACAGGCTTTTTTTTTTTTTTTTTAAACGGGACAGAGGTTCGAACTCACGACCTTGCACTTGCCAGGCAAGCACTTGTGGCGCGGAGCTATCTCCCCAGCCCCTGCATCGGCTCTTTCGAGGGCCTCCCATAACCAGGAGCCCAGGAGCACAGGAGGGGATCAGGTGAGCTTCGCTGGCTTCTCTCCCCGCCTCTGCGCACCTTGCTCCTCCGCAATTGGCTAGCTCCAAGGCACGGCCGTCATGGTCGAAGGGTACCGCGGAGCAAAGCTGGTCACTTGGTGGCGGCCAGGAAGCCCAGCTCCGCCGACGCCTTGATTGCTGACCTCCGGTTATAATTTCCAGTCACCCAATTAGTAGCGCTTGGCTGTGGCATCCCTCCGGAGCTGCTGTCGTTACCCTCTCAGCAGACAGACGGCTGTGCTCCAGGAAATGCATCCCCAAAGGTTCCCAGCAGCCCGGGACAAGCGCCACGTGCCCTGACAGTGAAAGGACCGAATGTGATGTGTCGCTGTCACACAGTGAAATGGCTTGTGGGTGGATTCGGAGTTCGTGCTGAGCAAGAGCAGCCAGGCACTGAGGGACACCTCGCACACCACGCCACGCGTAGGGCTCACGGCAGCGCTTGGGGGTCGGTGTGTGCGCAGGGTGGGCAGCAGGAGAAAAAAGCAACAAGGAGCAGGGCAGCAGGATGGAAGGATGAAGGGTTCTGGGCTGCTGTCAAGGGTCTGCTAATTCCTTACCTCAATGATACATACGCTCTGAAGTCTTGCATCTGCCCGAAGTCCCATGAGGAAACAGGGTCCCTAATGTAGTATTAGGAGCCAAGACCCAGAGCTATGCTTAGTCCATGAGAGCTCTGCCCTTGCTAATGGTATTAGTGCCCTTATAAGAGAGACCCCAGAGAGCTAACAAGATAGCTTAGTGGACTAAGAGCCTGCATAGGCAAGCGCAGGGACCACGGTTCGATTCCCAGCATTACATGCCATGCCAGTTCTGCTGCTGAGCACACTCAGCCAGCCTCCAAGTCCAGGCGAGGTGGCACAGGACTGTAGTCCCAGCGCTGGGGAGGCTGAAAACAGGAGAATCTCTGCGAGCCTGAGCTATGCAGTGGGACCTCCCACCGAATACATTTTAAAAAAGGAGACTCCAGAGGACCCACCAGCCCCTCCCGCTATAGAAGACACAGAGAGAAGGGTAGAGCTATGAAGCAGAGGAGGTGCTCACCAGACCCCAGATCTGCCTATTTGCCTTGACCCTAGACTTCCCAGCCTTCAGAACTCTAATGGATTCCATGTGTATATGTGGGGGGAAGCGGGTACCTCATTATGCAGTTCAGGCTGGCCTTGAGTTCACCTCGTAGCCCAGGTGGTCTCCAACTTCCAATGACCCTCCTGCCTCAGCCTCCCCAGTGCTGGGATTATAGGCGTGCACCACCACACCCAGCTTGTGATGGATTTCTACCATTTGTAAGTTTCCTAGCACCTAGAATCCCAGCCCCTGGGGAAGCCGTGGTAGGAGGACTGCAAATTAGGGCCCTGGCTGGGGGCCTGGCTGAGCACTCCCTGGGTTCAGTTTCTAGTATGGCTAACTAAGGAACCATTCAGCCTGCGGACATCCATATGGTGGGAATGGACCAGGACGGGTAGCAAGCATGCCAGCGTTTGCTTCGTGTCGCCAGGCCCTGTGTCTCAGTTATGCTTCAGATGAAGACAGCTTTTGAGCAGTAAGTGCCAGCCCAGGCCAACTCGGTAGAAGCTGAGGGCGGGGCAGAACCAGGGTGATGATCGTGCAGTCAGTCACCTGCCCATAGTCGCGACTTCGAAAGTCAGCCTATCCTTGAATCCATAGACTGAGGTTATCATCTCCCTTGGCCCAGCTCAGGTATGACCTTGGGAAGTCTTAGACCTCATAGCCCCCTGCAAAACAGGGAACATGGTGTGCAGAGAGCGACGGACACGGAAACCTCCTCCTCCTCTTCCTCCTCCTCTTCCCCCTACCCCCGACTGTCCACCTGCCCTCCTGGGCTTGTGCCTGCGCCATGTCTCAGGTGTCTAGGGCTTGGCGCCGCCGGCAAGACTGGACAGGGCAAAACAAGCTGAGATCTAGACCCTGTGTGCCCTGTGTGCCCACCCCTGCTGTCCTGCTGTCCTCGAGATCCCGCCCAGCCAGAGCCATATTTGGCCGCCTGTCGCCTGACCGGGCTGAGTGCACTCTCTAGTGTCCTAACCTGCCTGACCCAGGAAACACGATAGAAATTCAGATGACAACGTTCCCTCAGCCACGAAGCCTCCCCCAGCTCCACGTTCAAGGGCCGCAATGAAAGGCAGCGCTAATTACGGAGTAGTGCCACAAGGGGGCAGCAAAGGCCAGGCAATGCGGTGCGCTCAAACTGCGGTCTCTTCTCTCCTCTCCCCATCAATGACTTAGCTGATCCTCGGACAATGAGTATAGCAGTCTCTCTTTTGTGCAATGCTTGGAGGATGGCGCTCTCTTCCCTAGAAAGAGAACAGGATGAAGCATTCTTGTGCATCAGGCACTTTAAGCCAATAATTTGCCTTTATGGACTCCTGCAACTCACAACGAAGGTGTGCAGCTGCCACCCTCCTCTTCCTGTCCCAACAGAGTGACTGGCGTGGTCTTGCTAGTCAGGGCTGGAGAAAGAACCCAGAGCCCATCCTCAGAGCTCGGGTCTTACCCCTACACTGCATGGCACCTCTCTAGGCAGTGCCACCCAAGCACTGCCATCCAGGACCTCCTGCTCTGCAGGCCCTGTCGGGGAGGAGGTCCTGAGGCGAGGAAAGGGAGGCTTCAGGGGGGGGGAGGGGACCGCCCTGGCCCTGGCCCTGGCCCTGAGCTGGACAGAAGCCCAGCCGCCCTTGCTCCCTTTCTGCAGCACCTTGGGATGCGGCCAGTTTCAGGGAATCTGGAGTGGGCCGAAGGCTTCAGGTTTGCTGGCTTCAGAGCGGGCTGCAGGCTCCTGGTTCGCTGGCCGCGACCCTGGGCAAGGGGCACTGCCTGAAGGCAGACAAAGCACTCCCACCTGCGGTAGAGGGGGTGCGTGTCCCTCCCCATCCCTGCCACCCCATCCTAATTTTGCAGGGTCCACCTTGCCTAGAGATAGGTGACCCTGGCCCCAGCACTAACAGTCAGCGGGAGCAGCACGAGGAGAACAGTGCAGAGGCAGAGTTCCCCACCATCCCTGGGCTCCCAGGGACAGGAGCTGAGGCTGGGATCCTCTGAGCCTAGGTGCCCAGGAGGGTCCCTGGGAGGTGCCTGGCAGATCCAGCGAGATGCAGGCAGCCCTATGAGGTGCTGGGGCAGTGCCCAGCATGCAGCAGGCACCAGGGTGGTGGAAGCCTGGGTACCACCAGTTGACTCAGGCAGGGAGCTGGGAGGCTGGAGGAGGACGCAGGGTGGACTTCTCTCCACCGAGGGAGTGGGGCCAGGCGCTCTCACTGCTCCTCATGCCACAGGAAGAAAGGATCCGGCCAGAGAGTTCACTCTCCTGCAGGACAAGGCCCACACGCTGGGGATGCGTGCCTGGGGCCTCCAAACTAAGGAAGGGCTCAAACTGCACAGTGGTGAAGTAGCCCAGCACTCGTGGTAAACCGTAGGCCCACAGCAAGTCGAGGAAGTGAGGCTCCAGCCATGCTGAACCCTACATGCGAGCCTCGGCCTCTGTCTCTTGCTGGGGCAGCTGCAAAAGGGGACCTTTTGGAAGAGAACAAGAATAGTTCTGGGTGACAGAACGAGGTGGAGGCCTCGTGGTGAGAGCAGGTGTCGCAGAACGGTTCTGTCTCCCTGGTGGTGGGCTGGACTTCCCACACCAGTGGCTTCAAGTGCCACCAAGCCACTCATGACTTAAACGGGGAAATTGCCTCCAATTCTAAGTGGTCAGCCTTCTTTATAGTCCAGCCCCTTCCTGGCCCCTGAGGGCAACAACTTATATGCCTGCTACTTTAAATTATGGGGCCTGGGAAAATCAGTGCTGGCCCCTGGGACAGAGTGTGTGTGTGTGTATGTGTGTGTGTGTGTGTAACTGATTCAGCATTTGCCGGTTGAGGGAAGGAAGAGGTGAGCTCCCATGTGTGCCTGTGAAGGTGACATTGAGACGGATGCCTCTGGTGTGACCCCAAAGAGTGGGGTGTTGTCATTCCTCTCCCTGATGTGGGCTCCTTCCCCCCCACCTGTCACCTGTCATCTCTTGCTGCCTGGGACAGGTGGGGACCATGAGAGACGGGAAGGGAAGGAGATAAAATGAGATCGTCCCCCAGGGCTCAGGGGTGGAGGCGTCAGGAAGCTGGGGGCGCCAGCAGAGAGACCAAGATGCTGGGGGCTGTGGTCAGGGCCTCTGTGGCCAACAGCTGCCCCGGCACAGGGCATCGGCTGCTCCTACTTAGCCTCTCCTTTCCTGTCTTCAGTCCCAGCACAATGTGAATCCTGTTTCTGAAAGGAGACCCCAGAGACCCCTGCTGGAGGACCCTGGCATAAGGTCCTTCCCGGCTGGAGTCAGTCCGTCCCAGGCCAGGCCCCGGCACCGTCCACCTGTCCGACTGTTTCCGGCACTGCCCCAGAGAGTGTGAAGCTGCTGGGGTGTCTGCCTGGCCACTCCAGAACAAGGCCCGCAGGGCCCCGGCCTGGGAGGCTGAGCAGCGTGGTGAAGAGGGCTGGGGCGGGGACGCCATCCCAGAGTGGCCAGTGGACTCCGGGCTCCTCAGCCTGATTCTCTTGGAAGGGAATCACGAGTGTGCCACAAGTGTGCTGCCACTCCTACCGCTTGTATGGTGGGGCCAAGACTTGTATCCAGAGGTGCTGCTAGCTGTGCGCTGCCTGCTCTGTGGACGGCACTGTGTGGCTTCCACTTTGGTGGCTCCACCTTCCACAAGGGCACTGCACAGTGCTCACGGAGCAGGTGAGGAAGTGGGTGAGGGTGGCAGAGGGACCCAGAGGCGGACAGCAGGTGTGTGTGTGTGTGTGTGTGTGTGTGTGAAGACCCACATACACCCTGCCTCCAGGCCCCAGGCCCTGCCACAGTCTCTGTAACGTGACAGGGGCCACAAGCAGGGTGGGGCTGGACAGCTTGTGATTTGGGTTAGGATGGAAGGAGGCTGGCTTCAGCAGGAGGCCTTCTCAGGGGACGTGGACCATTTGGTGAACTCGGGTGTAGACACGGAGTGGGAGCAAGCACGGGAGAACCCTGGGGGACACGGGAAGGAACAGGAAAGGGGGCGCAGGGGGAGATGGCGCGGGGTTGGGGACCGCAGCCCCGAGGCGGAGGCCCAGTGGCAAAGCCAAACCCCCATTTTGGGTTCGAGCCACAGACAGAGGCATTTATTGCGCTTGCTGCCTGCGGGCGCTGAGCCTGCGCATAACTAGGCTTCCTTTGGAGACCCAGCCCACCAGCACTGCGCATGCGCCTTGCATTTATGGAGCGCTTAAGCGCTCCAAAACTGGCTGGAAACTGGCTGGAGGCATCACAGCCAGCAAGCAGCGTGGTGCGCCCCCAGACTCCGCGGGGCTCGCTGCTGAGGTCCCCATCTGAGCCTTGCCCTGCCTGGGCCAGCGCCGAGTGGCTGCTGCGCGGAGGGTGGCCCGGAGCAGGTGTCGGTGCACGGCTGAGGGGCGCTGTGCCCTACACTCCGCTGTGAGTCACACCTGTGAGTCGTTCCCAGAGCCCGCGTCACATGCAAACCACGGGACCAAAACCCGGTAGGGCACTGCGTACCTGTCGCCCAGACTCGTGACCTGCTGCGACAGAAGGAATTGGACCCGAATCAGTTTTATTTAGGCTTCAGGGAGTCCATCATTAAGAGAACAGAACAGGGTCCGGGTCGGGGATCAGCGTGTTTAATTGACTCTAACGATCATATTTTGATCCATCGGGTTAGCGTGGAACAAGATCACCCACTGGTTTAGAAATAGGCGAGGAGGGGCCCGGCGGGATGGCTCAGTGGTCTAAAGCGCCTGCTTGGGAAAGCTTGGGCAGCTTCAGGGACCGCGGTTCGATCCCCGGCACCACATGCTGCGTCAGCCCTGCCCTCGGGACGGGCTGAGCCGGCCATGAAAATGAGTGAATAAACAAACAAAGGTTCTGAAACAAGAAAAAA
>PVJA010021630.1:0-35319 GCA_004027025.1 Myocastor coypus | reverse complement strand
AAAAAAAGAAAAAAAAAAAAAAAAAAAAAAAAAAAAAAAAAAAAAAAAAAAGAAAGAAAGAAAAGAAAAGAAAAGAAAAGAAAAGAAAAAAGAAATACTAACTAATAGCATCGCAATTCTAGAATTCCACAATGACTAACCATGTAGCAAGATTTTCAGTTAAAGGGAGAAATTAAGAATTAGGTATACAATTTTCAACAGCAGGTATCAAAATATTCTTGTTTTGATTATAATGTAAAAAACCCTATATTTATGCTTGTATTTTTATACTATCCCAGTGACAGAATGGATACACCATCTTATTTGGAGGATTAAAAAGCATCCCCAGCAGTGAACTTCCTTGGGCCACAGCAAGAGCTTCTGTATGAATTGTCTTAAGGAAAACTCGCATGCTTTTCTTCTTCTGGCTGAAGCTGTTCAAATTCCTTGTCACCCTCTGGGTGCGGGTACATCAGAGAATCTTCCTGTACTTGGGATGCTAGACCACACAAGGGGATGAGCTTCTGCTGTTGTTTTCAAGTAGAAGTTGCTGAGTTTTTATTTTGCCTTTGAAGTGATGTTTCTTTTGTAGTTTGCTTTTATGGGAGGTTAGAGCAGTCCTGGGTCTCTGGGTCACTGCAGGGTGGAGGGAGCTTTGATCAGGCTGCTTTGTTTCCTCAGATATTTGAATTCCTATAATCTGTGTGAAGTCAGGGCTCACGGAGGTGTGTCCTTGCTATACCTTATAATTTTTAATCTCCCTTTTATTTTCTTCATAATTACATTTGTTTATGATCATATATGGTGGGTGACCTTTTCTGCTTCATTTTGTTTAGTCCTGGGAATTTACCTCTACCTTGGCATGTGTGCTGCTAATATTTTTGCTTAGCCAAGAGTCTTCCAAGAAGAAGTGGAGAAAGAAAACCATTGAGATGCTTCTTTTTCTTCTCTCCTTTCTCCGTCTCTGCTCCGCTAGACCTAATCATGCTCCTCTTGTGATATGGAGCCTGGGTTTCATCACCAAGGGTTGAAGGAGTGTGGAGGCACAGGAGGGTTGGAGGCCAAAGGCAAGCTGAAATGTGTGGTCCCCATACACCAGGTCCCTACAGTGAATGTAATGTTAAGTGCTGAAGACATGTACCAATGCAGTAATTCCTTTTAAATCAGAAAATTGATTAAACTAAAAATCAGTCATTTCTGGGAATTCCTGGTTCTATGTGTGTGTGTGTGTGTGTGTGTGTGTGTGTGTGTGAGAGAGAGAGAGAGAGAGAGAGAGAGAGAGAGAGAGAGAGATGAGCTCAAAAGTACACCATTCATATACTTAGTATTTAAGGTGGCCAGTAAGTCAATTTTAACCTTGTAGTGAGACAGGGAGTTAAATTTTTGCACTTTGTGTTGTGGTGTTGCTTGGAGACCAACTCCTAAACATTAGTTTCATCATCTGTTAGAGAAGGTGGGTGGTCTGTGGAGCTGGGAGCCAGGGCAGAGATGACCTTTATGCCATGCTGTACCTTGAAGAGGCTCAGTAGGGTTGGATGTGTTCTTAGGAAGATCTCCTTCACCTCCACCCCATCCTGCACCAGACTGCTAGTGACATGAAGTGGCCCTAGTCCCAAATCTTACTGTCCAGTCCTGTCATAAAGTCACATTCTTCATAGACTTGATGAGTTAAGCAGCCTGCCAGTCACAACAGTGTTTACCTAACTAATCACTTCAATTCTCAACTAGATTAATTATTTTACTGAAATGAATTATATTTACCTAATCATTGGAAATATCATCTAATAGGTAAATAAATGCATTGTAGAAGTAGAAGAGCTATCATTTCATGTAGCGCTTTCTGTGCCAGCTGTATTGTATGACTTTACCTACAGTGGTTCACTCAGTCCTCACCACGATGGCTACATGACCAGTGAAGATTCGGTGAGAAATGATGTTAGCCAAATGCTTGTTCAAAAATAGTCAAGGATTTTATGCTGGTGGTTCCAGAGCACTCAACCGGGAAGAATGGGGCCTTTGTGATCATGGGGCCACATCCATGTTCCCAGGGTACATTCTCTAGTCCTCACTTACACTCCAAGTGAAAATCTCTGTGAGACGAATTTAAAATCATGAAGACATAGAATCCTAGCCAGTCTGGAAAATTAATGAATTGAGGAAACACTGTCTCAAATTTGAGAGTTCTTGGGATGTACCTCCACATGATCTGGGCTCAATCCCCAGCAGAGAGAAAGAAGAAGAAAAGAAAAACAAAAGGAAGTCAACACAAGCCAAGACAAATCCAAAGGAAAATCTAATCACACAAGGCTACAGTGACAGGGTGTCAAAGAGCAGAGATTTCACCCAAGGGATATTTCTCCAGAATCTACAACTTTGTCCACTTGAAAGAAAATGCAAAGTCTTTTGTTTATATCATAATTTTCATTATGTGAGGCACATTTTCTATGTTGCTTATTTCAGAGCTATAAAAACTCTCCCTTTTGGCCTGATTGTATCAGTGCTTTATATCATTCCAGTTAGAAAATTCTTCAAGGGCAGACTTTGTGCGTGGTGCCTATACAGATTGAGCAACCCTTATCAGAAGTGCTTGGGACCAGGAGGGTGTCAGATTCCAGAATTTTCCTGGATTCTGGAAAATTTGCATAGGCTTTAGGCCATATCAGCATTCAAAGAATGATAGGCTTCAGAGAATTTTGTATTTCAGATTAGTATTAATTTGTAATACAAAACTATTGTAGGTTTGAAACCAAATAACATTTGAAGTCCTTTATGTATATTAAAATCATATGATTTTTCAAAACTCCTTATAAAGAAGGAGCTATTGTTGCTACCACATTTTAGGTGAGCAGAAAGAGTGATAAAGATGGTCTAATAACTCTTGACCTACCTGAAATTTGGACAAAGGTAGGATGGTTTTGGCCTTTGAAAAGTATTTTCTATTTGTCTCTTAATTGGGTCAGGTACAAGATATGCCATCCTCTTAATTTCATAAATTCATGAATCAGCAATAAACCTCGAAAGTGCTGCTACATTAAATAACCAATTAAATACCTCAAAAGCTAAAATTGCAATTATGCAAGTAATATCTGAATTCATGTTTTTTCTGTAAAATACCCTTAAAATATTGTCAGGAAAGCAGATACTGAGCCTCTTCCCAGACGATGATATGAATCTTTATTCTCTGTATATTGTTACCTCAGGCAAAGCTATTTTCAAGTTGATCCATGTTTATGAACACTGATAGCACCCAGTACTGACCATGGCATGGCCTGCAGGGTTTCTATTTATTTACTTATTTTGTGTTTTAGGGAAGGGTCTACAGGGTGTTTGGGGTTTCACTACTAGATCAGACTCACAATGATCCACCTGTTTACAGCCTCCCAAGAGCTGGGATTATAGGCACATGCCACCATGCCCAGTCTAAATTGCCATCTCCGTGCACCCTGGGGGGTGGGGCTGGCACAGCAGGCCTGGGGATCGAACCCCTGGCCCCTATGCCTGGTTGCAGGTACTCTAATCTGCTGAGCTGTTGGGCTACCTGCCCCCTTTTTTTGGGCCCACGGGATTTTAATCTTCTACTACTTAGTTTCACTCCATCAGATCACAAATGTGGTGCAGCTTTGCTCAAAACCATTTATTTTAATATGAACACACTTACAAACTCAATTTATTGACTAGTGTCAGTGGAGTTGAATTTGAATGCTAAAAAATAAGCAGATAATTAAAAGCAGGTTCAAGTCTAGTGAAGTCTAACCCCAGAGAGGAATCCACTACTGTTATGGACTATTGAACTAAATATACAACTACTTTCTGTTTGTGCAATGAGAAAGATCTATACTGATGATGTTTAGGCAAGAAATCATGACCGCATCATGTACTCGGAACAACTATGATGAAGACAACTTTATGCAATGTATTAACTATGTAAAATAATAATAATTAATAATTAATAATAATAAATTTAAGATAAAAAAAGAACTGCATCTTGCAGAGTGGTTAGCTATGTGCCCATGATATGCCCACATTGGTGGAGCTGTGCCCAGCAGGCAAGTTTTTAATGTGCTGGCAATAGGTTAAGTTCAGATCTTTCCAAACAACTCAGGCTTTTTTCCAAGGGATTCTCAAGCTCAGCTTTGGTCTAAGATTTACTAGATTTTATGTATTAAAGAAGAGATGTGTACAGAACCATCACTTTGGAAATTATTATTAGCCTTTAAATTTGACTTGGGATAAGAAATGATATGAGTTATTCATATTATTAGATATACACATGTGAAAATAAAAGGAAGAAATATATAAGATATTAAAAAGAGAAAAAGTATAAAAACTTGAAAAAAGGAGATGAAACAAATTAAAGCATCAATTGTTGCTTTCCACTATATATTACAACAAATACTCTAAAATTCGTATTACTTTGTTAAGTCAAATTCTGCATCAGTTGTAATGTTTTGTTTTAATTTTTATTTGTACTTTTATTAAAAAATAAAATATTAATGAATATGTGAGCAATGCTTTTTTATAAGTATAACACTATAGTAGTTAAGAACTTTGGTTAGGAATGATTTAAATATATCACTACCACTAAGTACCGAAGATGTTGACTGATATTGGCTGATTTACTAAACTGATTAAAACTCTGCTATTCTGTCTACAATTTGAAGATGATTACTATACTGACCTCATAAATAGGTTATGTCAATTGAGCAATCAATGTGAATTTTTTATGATGCTACAATTATCAAGAATTTTGGCCGGGCGTGGTGGCGCACACCTGTAATCCCAGCACTCGGGAGGCTGAGGCAGGAGGATCGGTGAGAGTTCGAGGCCAGCCTGGGCTACAAAACTGAGCTCAAGGGCAGCCTGAACTGTACAGCAAGACCCTGTCTCAAAAAAAAAAAAAGAATTTTAAGTATCAAAAGCACTTTATGAGCTGAGAAAAACTGAGATGTTTCAGAAGAACAATTCTAAAATGCATCTGTCCAGTCATAAATCTTAAGCCAGTCTTTTGCTAAATGTGACTGAAAACTTCAGGTGGATATAGCTGAAACACTAGGATTGAACAATATTCTTCTGAAATAAAATAGGTCAACAAATTATCAAAAGTACCAGTACACTGACAATGACATTTGTCAACCAATGTTATACTCAAAGGAAAGTTTTACTTTCTTTCCATCATACTTAATGATATGCCCAGAAGTGAACTTTCTTATAGAACAACATAACCCAAGGGTCCCAAGGGGCATTATCTCTGGGAAAGCCTCCAACAATCCCAACTCATATAAGGCACAAAATTAGTACCAAGACAACATCTGGAGACCAGAAGCATTTTTATCCTCTGATTCTCCAAATCTCTCCAAGCAGGACCTGAGCCCTTTGCTTCTTCTTTCTTACTCATCCCTGGCTGGGCAAGATGTCTGCTCTCAGAAACCATTTATGCAATTGGAGAATTCAGGGAGGGAGCAACTGCTTGTCAGGCTGCTGAGATCACCCAGGATGCTGTTCTGTCAGCCAATGATGAGAACCATATATTCTGAAAAGAATAAAGAGCATAGTATGGTGACTACGGTAGGAAGAGAGAAAAGAGGACTTAGAAGGGCTATTATTTGAAGTTCCAGGCAGCCAGGTAGACAGGTAGCCAGGGAGATAGCTCAATGGAATATGTGCTTGCCTGGCAAGCACTAGGTCCTGAGTTCAATCCCTGGTATGAGACAAACAGAGAGAGAGAGAGAGAGAGAGAGAGAGAGGAGCTGAAGTTCCAGGTAGTACCACAGTACCACAATGGAATCAAAGCAAGACTCTGCCATCATAGACCATACCACATACCAAAGTACATTTTCCCGCTCACTGGAACTTCACTGTTTTCTTGAACAACTGATTAGTTAGATAAAGCTACGTTAGGTAAAGGACGATAGTGAAAAGATAGATATGTAGACACGGAAACAGCAAGATTGACAGTGACACAGACAGATGAGCTAAAATGGCAAACTATGTAGTTTAGCACCCTTTGTAGTTGACAACTATTGATGGGTTGATAAGCTGTTTTATAAAGTATGTTAAAAGATTAAAAACTCCTTGAAAAGTCATAACTTTCCTAATTATTTCTATATTAATTACAGTTGTATAAATTTATTGGGCAAACTTTGATGTAGATCTAAAGTTTTTCTTGTGTATTGGCTGAATGCTTGCATTTCTTAACAAAGATCTCATTCATAATCTGTATTTTCCAGCTCCAGTTTCATTAAATAGGGCAAAAACTAAAAATCTTTACAAAGCATGCCCCTGGAAAAATTAGGCAGGTGTTCAACACATCTCTCTCCCAAATAGCTTTGTGAAAGTACAGACCATGTTTCCCTCCAGCCTCTCTCCGTGAGCATAGTACCTACAAAGGAACTTATCAAATAAAGGAGTTAAATGAACAGTAGGGAATAATTGCCTACTATGATGCCTAATATGCAGATTACATTCAATAAGAATAGTATTATTGTTCTTTTTATGCATGTTTATGCAAATACAAATGCATATATACAGTCCTCCAGATGCAAAGCGAATTTCTGTCTTTAAGCTAATACTGGGAAATGGCTGGAGAGGATTACATGTGATTTCTAGCAAAGTTTCATGAATTGAACTGCTACAACTGGCTGATCTGACGTAGCCTTTCTACCTACACTTATGATAATAAAGGACACTAAAAGTTGGCTTAAGTTTTCTGGTCCATTCTATTGGAATATGTGCTTCAGAGCAGTTATATTTTGTGGTGAAATCATTATGCTTTTTGAAAAGAACAAGGTCCAATGAATGGAGTACAAAATTCTGAAGGGCTGGAGCTAGAAACCACTTTCTTTCTTGCTTTGTTTTTACTTAAATTATGCACAGGTAAGTAGGTTTGTAGAAATGCTGCCTTCTGGGCAAGAGCTCTGAGGTACAATTTATCTGCATCCCACTGAACTGCGCTCACATCTTGGCAGCTAGGAGGCCCCTGTGATGTGCTGTGTGTCAGTCTCCTGTGAGCTCTGGGCTCCCTGTTTCAAGTACTGTGTTAGAAGTTCACCAAGCAATAAAGTAGCATTAGCTTCCTGTAGATGGGTAATCCAATTATATTTAGATACAAGGATACATTTTAATAAGTACAGATACAGAGATTAAAGTGGAAGGATTCCTCAAGCAGTGGGTTCCCTCAGGTGGAATGGATAATGTAATCGTTTTCTCACATCAAGTAAATAAATTAGAAGTCTTTATTGCATCACAATGGAATAGATTCACATTTTTATTTCTCCCAAAAGGGATGGTAGTATGATTCCACTGCTAAGTCAATGTAACACATGTACGCATTATTTTCCAGTCTCTGAAAATTTTTAAAGTAACCAACAGGCAAGATACTTAATGTTAGTTAATGCTTCAGTGAGATACATCTTCAGAAACCTTTCATTCTATTTCTGTTCAAAACTGAGTTTTAAAATTCAGCTTGATAAGTAAGCCCGTAAATAATAACCTTGATGCAGTAACGGAAACGATACATTTCTATCTGTATTACTGCAACTTTTGCCCTGTAGCTTGATAATCAGCTTAGGTTGTATATGACCTTCTCTACACCAAAGAAAGTATGAAAATTCTTGAATGCAGTCTAAATAGCTGGTCTCGGTAATTTAGTGGAGAAAACCACAGAGGCCTCGACAGGAGAAGCTGGAAAGTAGGAGCTGCTGTACAGAGAAGTCAAGGTCAGAGGTCTCTCATCTCTCTTCTCTCCCCTCTCCTCTTCTCTCCTTTCTCTTCCATCCTCTCTCTTCTGTCTTCCTCTTTGCACAAAATAAAACAGGCTTGAGCAAATGCATGAAACAGAGGAATAGCATACATTTTCTGAAAGAAAACTGACTACTTTAGAATTTGTAGGTTGAATCAAGGAAACATAATTTTGGCAAAATCTGAGGCCTCCTGGTGATTAAGAAAGAAACTCGGCAAATCTGAAGCGCTTTGCAGTGGACAGCAACTTGCTTGCCACAAGTTTGAGACATTCCTTTAGAGAGAAGACAAATCAACTGAGATATGAGAGGACCTCGATTTTGAATATTGAAAGTTAAATGAGTAAAACAATATAAAAGATGAAGGGACAAAACCATGGGGATGAGTTAGCAGATGAAAGCCCCCCAAACCTAGCCATACCCACATCCAGCAAGAGTGCAGATGTTTTTCCTATTCATCATCGCCTCTGCTCAGTGGCTCATGCAATTTTAAAGAAAGAAAAATAATAAAATAATGATGAAACAGATTCACTCTGTTAGTGTATCTTGGGATGAATAAATTATAGTAAGAGTACTGCAGTAAAAAGAAAGGAATTACTGAAAAACATTGGCCTTGTGATTTTCTCATGGAATTCAAATTCAGTCTTGCTCAGTACAAAGCATGTAGATAGTTAGTCCACAGGCTTGAACAGGTCCTTGGAAAACTTGTGGTACAGACCCCTAAAAGGACAAGAGGAGAAATGACCTTATGGACTGATGGTCATCTGTGATGAAGTTCAGTCTCTCTCTCTCTCCCCCTCCCTCTCTCTCCCTCTCTCTCTCTCCTCTCCTCTCTCCTCTCTCCTCTCTTTCTCCCTCCTCTGTACAGTTCAGCTGCTTCTCCTTGCAACACTTTGATGACCCTTTCCATGTCCTACCCTTGACTTCTGTCTCCTTCTGGTGGCTTACATACCCACCCACTTCCGCCTGCCATAGCCTGGTGAGCCTGGGGCCTGAGTCCTGCCCACCTGAGATGGGAGCACTGCTAGCTTCAAATGGATCATGCATATTCAGTTCCCCATCCCTGTCCTCCCTTCATACTTCCTGGCCACTCTTTAGCATCTTTCTGTCACTCCCCTCTCATACCAGTTGCATCTTAACTGGGATTTATGATACAACTAAAATAAAGGAAGTATTGTTCAAAGTATTTGGCAGGCATCTTTCTTTGCTTCATTCTTTACTGTCTTCTCCAGTAATGAAACTATCGTTTGAATGCACTTCTACTACTTCCAAAATGCTCATTTACAAGTGCCAGTGCATGTTTGTGTTCTTTCCCAAGCCTGGAGAGTTTGGGAGGCACAAACTCTACAGATAGTTTTGGAAAACAGACATCATCGCAGCTATACTACTTAACATTAATTAATGCTAATTTTTTTAATCAAGGTGCTGTTTGACTTAAGTTTCACCTTCACCTAACTGTCACCTTTGAGGTAGAACTCCTATTACTTCAGTGTGTGACATGGGTAATGGGGTGATCACTCCATGGGTTCACATAAAATCGAAGTAATTTATATGCATAATACTTTAGCCTTAATTTGTGAGAAGTGGCCTCAAAATGTCAGCCATTATTATTGAGAAGAAGAATGTCAGCAACAACTCATCTAGTCATCTAAGGAACCCAAAAGCCTATGACTGAATCCTTAGCTTTGATGTGACTCATTCATATTGTAATTCTGCAAAATAAGATGACCTTTAAGGATCATCACTAATCTAATAAATGTATTTATATATCGGGCCTATTTAAGAGGTCATATTTTGGCTCTAAGAGAACATTACATGAAGTTGCCTAATAGACTTGTGATGTGTTAGGCATATTCCTAGATTTCCCAAAGAACAAAATACTTTTATACATGCCGGTGACTCCATGTCAAGAAAAACAAGGAGAATCAACTTAGTCTTCCAGAAGAGATGAATCCACAGCAGCTGACTTTGACCAGTGGAGACATTTGGCCTCATTAACCACTCTGAGTCCATCTTCAAACTTTATCATTTATAGTCTTCCCATGGCTTAATGGGATTCAAAGTGTACTTTGCCCTAGTTCATGTTGAGACTTACCAAGCACTGGGCCTTCACTCTGCAGGTAGCCATTTTGACTGTCCACTTTTACAGTTTCCTCCAGGAGGCAGCAGTCCTTTTGGTGACTCTTAGCTGCCCAATTAACATTTCCTTGTCCTTATACTCATGTTTGTAATTATTCTTTATGCCATCTTTATTTCCTCAACATTTAGAAATGATTTATATCCTTTTAACAATTCCAGCTTTGCTTTCTATGCTTCAAGGTGACCGAATTTACATTAAATTAGTTCTTTTGTTAAAATTCTCTCATTTTTTCTTTTAATTTCTTTACTTCCTACCATTTTCTTTCTATGTCAAATATAGAAAGTGCACTAAACCTTCAAGAATAGTCATAGTTCTACATTGCTATCATCAGTGTGAAACGTTTTGGAGGTTCTTAGGACCATTATCTAATTCTTCCAGTGTATATAAGTGCATGGTTTTGCTCATGCCATGTTACCTATTTTTTCTACTTGCAATCACTTCCTTGTTTAACCCTTAAGTCCTTTATTTCCATGCAGCTGTGTTATGCCTTTCAATTTTTATTTCTTTTGAGTTCTTACACCAAGGAAACTATATGATATTTACAATGTGTAACACTTAAACTTTGCTTGGAATGCCTGTCTTTCTAGTCTTTCAAATGTGTATTACTTCTAAAGTAATATTAGTTACTGCTATACTCTCTCTCACGTAAATGGTTGGTTTGCAAGAAAACAAAAGAGGGTATTAAATGAGAGTAAGAAACTAGGAAAAATACCATAGGATTGACAGACTACAATTTTGTATATGCTTAGATTTCTAAATATCTGGCTAAAAATGTGTAACTACTTTTATCACATTCTATCAAGATTTATTAGACTATCAATGATTGATAGAAAATACCAATTCCAAGCCAGATGTGGTGGCGCACGCCTGTAATCCCAGCACTCGGGAGGCTGAGGCAGGAGGATCAGTGTGAGTTAGAGACCAGCCTGGGCTACAAAAGTGAGCTCAAGGCCAGCCTAAACTGCATAGTGAGACCCTGTCTCAAAAAGACAAAAAACAACAAAAAAAAAAACCAATTCCAAGTTATGTCTAAGATATTTGATACTCAGAAAGACAAGGATGTTAAACTCAAGTACCTATGTTATAGAATAATAGTATCACTTATCTTTTCTTTTGGAGGTTTAAGATTATAAGTTTATAGACCAGCCGGGAATGGTGGCACATGCCTGTAATCCCAGCACTCAGGAGGCTGAGGCAAGAGGATCGGTGCGAGTTCGAGACCAGCCTGGGCTACAAAAGTGAGCTCAAGGCCAGCCTGAACTGCATAGCGAGACCCTGTCTCAAAAAGACAAAAAAACAAACAAACGAAAAAAATAGTTTATAGACCAAAAATTAGAGAAAAAGAAGGGTACAAGTATAGCCAATATTTTGGCCCTAGCTCTTCAAGGTCAGTGAGGGCTCAGGACAGAAGAGAACTTGTGCTGTCACATCCTGTAACTCAGTGATTTCCCAAATTTTCTGTTCAAGGAGATTATGGGGCTACAGAGGAAAGATATTCAAGATGTATAGTGTGCCTAAGGAGAGTCAACTAGAGAGAAAACTTTTCTCATACTTTCACAGAGAGCAAACTGGTCCGGCAATGGCTGTGACTTATCTAGATGGCTGACACTGACAATAGTTCTATGAAGCACTGTACGTGGTGTGAAAATTAATCATGAGGAGATTTGACTGACCTTGGGAGATACAAAAGTTACATGTTTTATTATATACATCTTGCTTTAACTTGCCCTTAACCACCCAGCAGAAAAGTCTAACCATGAAGCATAAAAAGTACAGCTAGATTAGTATGCTGAGCTATACAAGGCTTAAATCAACAGCTTCCAACATTGCCAGTTTTGTCAATAACACACTGTGATTATGGAACATTGGACTATGTATACAACTACTTTCTCATGGCTGGGGAGATAATAATTCAGGGTTCAAGTACCTGCCTGGCAAGCGCAAGGTCATGAGTTCGAACCCTGGTCCCATAAAAAAAAAAAAAAAAAACTACTTTCTCTTTACCAATAATGATTAGAAAAATTATCATGTCTACACCCTGTGCTCTGTATAACTACTAGGACAATAATATGCATTTTATCCTTTATTGGGAATGTATTACTAACATGTTTTGAAACTATCACATTGTTATTTCTTATTAAAAGTAATAAAAATCTATTTAAAAAGAATAGTCATAGTTCAAAAAGGCAAAGAGGAGGTACACAAGAAAGGTGGGCTTGAATGGGAAGACTGAAAGACAGGAATCAGGTCAGCTTGGAATACATGTTCCTTGGCAAAAGATGACTGTGTACTGCAAGATGACCTGTGGGATTAGCACTGCAAGCAGAGATTTATGTTGTACATCACAGAATAAGAATAAGTCTGGGGGGCCAGGGAGATAGCTCGGTAGAATAAGTGCTTACTTAGCAAACACAAGGTTCTGAGTTCAAAAACCGGTACCAAAAAATACAAAAAATTAGGAAGCAAGTTTCCACACTGAGTTTTTCAGCTCACCTCACCAGTCTTCCAACATAACACTGTTACCTCAGACCTACCAGTTTCTTCCCCTACTCTGGATCTTGCAAGAAGTCTCCAGTACCCTCAGCTTCTAGGACTTTAAAGTAATTTCTCCTGTCACCTCCTCCTCCAGGAGGCAGGAGTTCTTTTGGTGACTCCTACATACCTATTTAACATTTCCTGGTCATTGTACTCTTGCCTGTAATTACTCTTTATGCCGTCTTTATTTCCTCAACATTTAGAAAAGGATTATATCCTTTTAACAATTCCAACTGGACTTTCTATGCTTCAATATAGAATTTACTTTACAAATCCTCTTCTGCTGTACACTTCCTATTTGTTCACATTGTATATTTATGCACATCCTTGAAATTTTCACAAACACTCATCCCCAACATTGGTACCTGTGGGCTCTCCTGAGTTTTCCACTTCTGAACTCCTACATAGAATTTAATACAGGTAAAATATAACTTACTGTCTGCTCTTCCCTGCTCCTAATTATATGTTCCAACACAACCAGTACACTTCAACATATCTATGTCTGTATCACTGCCTTTATTGTACAAATAATAAAGCACAGTATCACAATAATAGTATATAAGTAATAATAATGTTTGCACCTCTATGTCTGTTTTACCCACAAAACTTGGGTGTAGCAAAGCTTTTGTTTGTCCAGACTGTCTTAAATTTTCTTATAATCTTGACAGATAGTTAATCAATTCTGAAAACTGTTTTGAATGGAGACTCCTTGCAATGTTCTGTTCTTTGAAATTCTGAGAATTGAGAGTATAAACAGCCCAGTTACTGTTTATGTGATGTTTTCTACTAAAGGTTGTTTTTTAATCAGGCTTCAAGGCTTTGTGGGTTAAAGAATATTTTTGAATATCTTAACAGCCAAAATTATTTCTAGAAAATCACCTCTGTGGGAGCTGGCCTTTGAGTTAGAAAGGATTTACTGAGCACTTTCAATTAATGAGCTAGTTTCAGTTTCCTAAATCACAGTAATTTTTATTTCCCTGGAAATAAACAAATTTCCGCATATAAATTAGAATCTTATTAGGTAGGAGGTTTATAAATCAAGTGGTTTAGAATGGCATTCACCTAGAACTAATCCATAAGTCTTTTTAAGTGAGAAATGAAAACATTGTTTCCATAATTTCAGATGTAATTTCCATACAATTTTTCTTGTTGGATATTATAGATTGATTTATGATTCAGAGAGAGTCTGAAGTTGTTTAAGCCCATAAAAGCCCCAGTATAATTTCGCAGAGATACAAGAGAAGCAGTGTCCTCAATAACCCTGCAGTGTGTGTATCTGAATGTCTTATCTGTAAAGACCTCCGATTCTCTCCTTCGCAAAAAGCATGTTTGTGCTTGTCCAGATGGAATCAAATACTCTCTAGAAAGTGAAATACTCTGTATCTTTAAGTGAGGAAAGCAATAGGTGTCACTTTATACAAGTTTCCTTCAAAAACTATCACATGTTGGTAACTTCATAAAGTCCTTTGTGTGTGTGTATATATATAGCTTGATTCATTGAAAGTGCTATTAAAATAGAAATATCTTCTAATAATGACAAAATTTAGTAGTAAGAAAGAAACATAATTCTATAATTATTAGGAAATGTATAAAAAGTACCTAAGTCCCTGCCTGTCAAGAGCAAGGTCCTGAGTTTGATCTGTGATGCAAAAAAAAAAAAAAAAAAAAAAAAATTGTACTATAATTTGATAAAACAAGACATTGTACTCCTGGATTCTGAATGTACTCCTAGATTCTGAATGTATTGGTGAAATAAAATTAGACTATTATACATTAATGAGTCAGATAATGTTTACAAAAGTCAGATCAAATTTGGAATTCTTAGAAAATTCAACACTGTTATAATTCCTATACTAGGGATCACCACCACAGCCTGCCGTTTTCTCAGGAGCTACAAACAAGGCCTTGGTTGAGCACCTCCAGTACTCAGGATAGGTTATAATTTGATTACACTCCCTCAAAATTGTAGCAATAAATCAAAATTCATGGTTACATCATGCATGTAATTTTGATATGGCTTTAGTCATTTTCAAGGACAGAGTTTTGGGGGGAAACTAAAGTAATGGATATTTATATCTCTCTAATATCTAGTGGTATAGAACATTTGTCATGTATTTATTTGTCATCTGTATTTCCAAAGTATATTTTCATTACATATGTCCATTTTTGAATTGGACTATTAAATTTGGGTGTATGATTTTTTAAAAATTTTTTATATTTCTAGACAGTGATCCTTTCTCTGAAGGACAATTTGGCCAACATTTTTCCTACTCTGTGAGTTGTCTCTTCACCCTGTTGGTGATATTTTTTTCTGTACAAAAGCTTTTCAATAGGATGAAATTCCTTTTATTGCTTCTGTGCATTATTTTCTGTGCTTTTGGGGTTTTGTTCGTGAAGTCTTTGCCTACACCTTTATCTTCAAGCACTATACCAATTTTTTTTTCCAGAAGACTGTATTTCTGCTTCATTATTTAAATCTTTGGTCCATTAGAATTTTGCTTTAGTGTGGTGATAGACAGAGATCTAGTTTTAGTCTTTGGCATGTGGAAAGCCAGTGTTTTCAGCAACAGTTACTAAAGAGGCCATGTTTCTTCCAATAAGCATGGCTGTCTTCCTTGTGAAGGATAAGGTGGCTGAGTGTGTGGGGAATTGTTTCTGCATCTTCTAATCTGTTCCATTTATCCTCAGGATTTTCCAGTACCATGGTATTTTTATAATGGTAATTTCTTAGTATAATTTTAGAGGCTCTCTGCCTTGCTTTGTATCTGAGAGTTGGTTTTGCTATTCTAGGTGCCTGCTGGCACTGAATGAGTTTTAGCAATGTTTTCTCTCACTCTATGATGTATATTAATGGTGTTTTGATTACTCCAGAAAGAATGAATGTCAAATTGGATACACGAATAACGAATGCTGACAGGGCTGTGGGGAAAAGGAAATCTTTCTCCATTATTAGTGGGAGTGTAACCACTGTGGAAAGCAGTGTGGCAATCCCTCACAAAACTAGAAATAGAGGTTCCAGTTCATCCAGATATTCTCCTTCTAGGTATATTCCTAGAAGAAGTAAAAGTATATCACACAGATATATGTGCCCTAATGTTTATAGCAGCACAATTAGTAATAGCTAAACCTTAGAAATAACCCAAATGCCCATCAACCAAGGAATGGGTAAAGAAAACATAGAACATATCCATAAAGATGGATCACCTCAAGACATCATTTCTGGATAAATGGATGCAACTTGATAGCCTTCTCATAAGTTGCATAAATCAGACCACATGTATGTAGATCACATTGTCTCTTTCATGTGAGAGACAGAAAGAGTAAATAAGGACCAAAACATATAATAGATATTGCAAAACGGTAAATGAATTTTCAAAAGGAAGGCGGAAGTCAGGGATGAGAGGGAAGAAAAGAAGCAAGGGAAAAGAAAAAATGATTAAGTGGAGAAAATGGAAATAAAGCTTTATAACTAGGGAGGTGAGGAACTTTATGAATAGGCAGGAGAGGGGAATAGGGAAAAAAGAGAATGCAAAATGTATTATGTAGAGGTACAAATCCCCAATTATGAATGTGATCATTATGTATATGTATTACCAATAAATTTAATTTATAGCAATAAAATAAATTTGCTTAGAAAGCAAATGCCATAGGTCACTTTCAGTTACATCTCTTCATCTAGAGCTATGATGTGTTATAATGGGAAAGGAAGAGGGAAGTCAATAAATGAAGACAGCAGAGGAAAATCAGATCTGCTGAGTGCTGGGCCTCTCTACCATCACTGATAAGAATAAGCAGATAGGTAAGCACAGAGGCACGAGCCTGAAATCCTTGCACCCTGGGAGAGTGACACAGGAGGACTGAGCCCAGACCTGCCACAATTTTTTTTTAAAGGTCTAGGGCCCTATCTCATTGTCAAGGCCCTGCAATCATTTGCCTGAGCTAGAGGAAGGAGAGAGAGAGAGAGAGAGAGAGGGAGAGAGAGAGAGAGAGAGAGAGAGAGAGAGAGAGAGAGAGAGAAAGGAAGGACTTTAACAAAGTAAGCTTTCTGAATGTTATTCATTTAATTTTTTTTTAATTTGGTTCAGTCTCACTATGCAGCTCAGCCTCCTAGTGATTGTCCTGTCTCAGCCTCCCTTGTGCTGGCATTACAGGCATGCACCACCACACCTGGTTTCAGTGACCAGTACATGGGCAGGAACTACATGGCATATGGTGCCAGGGATCAAACCTGGGTCCCTGAGCTTGCCCCGCCAGTACGTAGACCACTGCACTATCTCTCTAGCCCTTATTTATTTACTGTCTTACTTTCTTTTCAGTACATCTTTGCCATCATCTCAGGGTCTTTGTATGCACACCTAACGTGTCTCATTACCTTTTCATCCTCACCCTTCCCTTCTCTCCCTGCTCACTCCAACCCTTGGCCCCTTCCTGTTTGCCAAAGCTCAACTTCCATTTGTCTTCAGTTCTGTTTTTGTTATCCTTTTACTTCTCCCTCCCTCCATCCTTAACTCCTTTCCTATCTGAAAAGATCACTCCTTACTTTGTATTATTTTTCTTTTATTTTGCTCTTTCTTAGACTCTGAGTTTCTCATGTTAAGAGAAAACATATAATGTTTAAGTTTGAGGATCTGATTCATATCACTGACTGGTACAGTCTTCTGGGACATCCATTTTTCCTATGAATGTCTCAAGCTTATTCATGCCTGTTATTTCTTCTTCCTTGCTTTCCACCACTTTTTCTATGCACAATACATTGTCAAACTACAGCAAATGCAGGCAAGAATCTGAGACCTGAGAGTTACCCTTTTGAAACTATCACCCAACTACTTGGTGCAACTCTGTTTGCTGTAACTGTATAGTAGGGTTCTCTGTCTGGTTTCAGAACCCCACATCCATGTGGACTGGGCCATGGTGGCTGACAGAAATCCTAAACACAGAAAGCCCTCGATAAGTGATGGCCACATGAAGGGCCTCTTGTATAGGAAAAGCTAGATTTCAAGTCATTATTCTCCTATAGATAACATCGAGTGCATATGTTTTCCTTTCCTGTTTATAAGAGCCTAGGGGAAATTTTAGCTCCCGAAGCAATTGGCACCTTTTCTATCTCTCTAGGTGGGCAAAGATTGCTTGTACTTTAGCTCCCAGCCACATAAGCCTAATCAAATGGAGAAAGTCTCCAGGCACACACTGCAGAGTGGAATGTGTTTCCAGCTTGCATGCCATCTTCCCGAAAAAATGTCTCTCCCACAGCAAATGTGTGACCATGGAAACAGAGAAGAGAAAGCAACTATATATTAGAAGGCAAGAGGCAGCTGCCTTTACAGTGTAACAGAGGACAATTTTATTGAGTTATAAAAATGAACACTTAAAGAATCCTTCCTAAAATGAAGGCATTTCCTATCTTTGTACTGATGATTTGCCCTCTCAGTTCACTGAAGTATTTTCTTAGCTTCCACTTTTTGTATTTTATTCTGTTAATTTCCTCAGCTAATTGAACAGTGATGTCCAGTGGAGCTCCTCTCTTAAGTTGTGGACACTCGGTGCCTGCATCTCCCCAGAGCCCTGCCCGACCTCTGTGCGGCAGTCTGCACAGCTGTTTTACGTGACTTCTGTCTGCTTTCTTCCTCACTCTCTCCCATTGACCAAGATGTGGCTCATTACTCACTGGAATCAGAGCTATTTTTTCTGATAAGAGAATAAAAAAAGAAGAGAAGCAATAGACAATTTCTACATAAAATAATGGAAAATTACCAATAGTTGTCATATTGCATAATGCAATCATCATAGCTGTTCAGATTGCCAGATATAGGCAGCCAATACTGATGAACCCATTAGTCATAATAGGATTTAGTAGTGCAATTATTTTTATGATGTATACAAAAAGCATATATATATATATATATATATATATATATATATATATATATATGTTGATATTTTTGTATGTGTGTGTGTGTGTCCCTTACACCATCTCTGTTGTTCTTTCCTTTTGAGCAGTTTCTTTCCCTTTCACAGAATTTTTGAGAACATGAATCATAATTATCTAACTGAAAATAAATACTCAAAACCTGCTCTTTCTAGGTACACCTAGATGAAGATTCACTATCATGGAGAAACATAAATAGCTCTTCATTACCTGTTCTCCCATGACAAGCCCAGAAAAAGAACTTCATGGTGTTAATGAAGAATCGTTGATTCTGTCTACATGGACACATACATGTTTCCTTGAGAATACCAAAATTATTTCAATAACTTTAATTTTATATATTTATTCTAAGTAGTTTATCCAAAAATTATGACCAAATATATGTATGAATTTCCTCAGTACATGTTCACAGTAGTTGATGTTTCTGTCCCTTGTGTGGAGTTTCTGGGTGAATGCATGTATCTTTCATTTTTATGTATTTAGTACAGCATCTCATTACACAGATTGGACTCATAGTGATCCTCCTGTTTTCAGCCTCCCAAGTGCTGGGCTTATAGACACACGCCACCATGCCCAGCCTCAATCTCCATCTCATGGTACCCCAGCGCCAGGGCCAGCACTGCAGGCCAGGGATTGAACCCTCATTCCCCTGTGTCTGCCTAAGCAGGCACTTTAATCCACTGAGCTATCTGGACGTCCTTTGTGAATACACACATCTTAAGGCTCTGTGTCTTCCCCTGTCCCTCCTTTACCTACCCCAAGAGTCCCACCAAAATAGACTCAGACATATGTGATGTGACAATGGGGTTTTAAAGAAAACTGACCGTGGTGAGTCAAATACTATCTTAATGAAATAAAAATATGTGGGAAAAAATCACAGGTTGTAAAAATGCACTGAATTATTATTAAATAAAAGTTTAGTGTTCATTATATAAATCATGTTACATGCATTGGATAAATATTAAACTATTATCACTAATTATGTTTTTGTAGTAGAAATATCAATAAATTTCTCACATTTTCAATGTTTTCCTATTCTTTATGATAAACTTACATCATGTTATAATCAGTATATATACATATATATACATACACACATACATACTTAAAATATATATTTTATTGTTCTATTTTATGAACTATATATAATTCCTTAGTAGTTTTTATGCTCTAAGAAAATGACCAATAGAAATGAAATGTGCAAAAAGATGTAAAAATATATAATACCAGAAGATTGCAATACAAAGCAATAATATTGATGCATGAGTTAAATATATTAAGATAGAGATTTAATGAACAAGCATAGAAATATGTCATATGATAAAGCCAGGTACAACTGTATTCATGTATGCATAAAATGGATTATGTGTCTAAAATTCTATGAAATGTGGCTGGGGATATATCTCAGTGTATAGCATCTGCCAGGCAAATGCAAAAGTCTCAAGTCTAATTCTGCTCACCAAATAATAAAATAAGATAAGATAAGATAAAATAAAATAAAATAAATTCTGTGACTAGATAAAAGGCCAAAAGAAAATTCCTGTTAAGTTTTAATAGCAGTTACCTCTGTGAACAAGTATCCTTACTTTTTTTCTAGTCTTCATTTTTTAACTTTTGTACTATAATGTTGCTTAGTCTTATAGTGAGGAAACAACACTTCCCAAGATACATGGAAATTTTACTCTTTGATTTTCGTTTTTCCACTGACAAGCTCACTGACCCTTCTGCATCATGTGGCTGAAAAGGTACTTTACCCGAATAACGATGACTTCACTTATGTCATTCTTGAAGTGCGGTGTTTGGAGGGGTGAAAAGGTTCTTTCTGTAAGCCTTGAGCAATGAGCTTCCTTCAGAGCCTCTGAGTCAGTACCTCCATCTATGCCCAAGATGCGAATCCATGCACTAAATCACCTTGACAGTTGTCTGTTTGCGTCAGATCACCTGCTCCTGCCTTCTGTGCTGACACGACATTCTTCCAATCCATTATTTTCCTCTCCCAATGCACACATTTTCAGGCAGGATGAAGAATCACTTTTCTGTGCTGAAAAAAAAATGCATTGACATGTGCCTCACCTTCCCAGAGATTCTGCATTGTTATTATTTTTTAAACAAAGAGATGTCCCCAAAGGGAGACCAGGCTATGCTCCACTTTGCATAGTTTGACTGCTCCCCATAAAATGTCTTCCCCAGGAACCATCATGGCCGGAAGGTTTTGCCCAACATATAGAGAGGCATTCTTGTGAGATCTATCACCAGAGTGTGTTGTATGTGTTTAAGTATATGTTAAGAGGTTTATTCTGATCTTGTCGCTCACAGTTATTTTGCAATAACTGATAAAGTTGGCATGAAATTATTTTAAGTGCACAAAGAAACAGAATGTGATTGGGAATGAGCCTGAGAAGTATGACAGGAACAGAAGCAGGGCAGTTGTCAGGGAATAATGAATAAATAACTCCCTGATTATATAGCTTATATAGCTTATATAGCTTATATAGCTTATTATATAGCTTAGAGCTTGAGGTTCTTAGCAAAAAAAACAAAACAAAACAAAACAAAACAAAACAAAGCCTACTGTTTGGTCACCCTCGTGAGGGGTTCTCCTACCAACAGGCTCTTTTGGGGTGCTATCCAGGCATGTGTCACTTTCTCAAAATGAAAAACAAAAAAAAATCAAAGAGCCCAGCCCAGTGTCAAGCACTTTGACAGACTATTCAGAGGAGAATGCCCAGATTTGTCTTAGTAAGAGAAGTGTGGCTTACAGAGGAGTTTGGCATTGTCAGTGAGATTTTCCATTTTCATTGAACTTGACAGCATATAGTAGGTCCAGTCTGACCAGCGACAACTGGCCAAGTAAAACCAATCCTGCAAAGTCCTTACCAGCCTATAGAAACTTTCCCCCTGCCTCCGGATATAGCTTAGACACTTCTATCTTTGCTTCATAGTCTGTTCACACTTTTATCTCCTGTAGATTGATTTCTGAACATTGTGAGCAATTATCAGGTGCTGATGTATCATGAATGCCCATGAAATTTGGATTAAATGACAAAACAAAACCTACCTCATATTTTCAATCTCATTTAATTAATCTCCTTTTAAGGCACACCCTATAAACATAGATGTGTGTGATAGACCATTTTAATTTATGTGGAATGCAATTATCATGAAATAATAGGACTCATTCTTACATGACTATAGGTGTGAGATCTAATGAAAGCTTTGAAGAAATCCATGTTCCCAAATTCAGCTGATTCATTTCCAGAAATCTAGTGGCTAGGTGTCCTGTGATTTCCAAGAAGTTCATTCATGAGCTATTCTCAGAGAGGAAGGAATCATGCATATTCATTTTCCACACTGTGAGCTGAAAGCTTGAAACAATATCATACTGAATTTCGTGTTAATAGATTGTTCAAAATATCCAAATGCTGGATGGATAGAAATGTCATATTACCAACAAGCTGTAGAACTTATGAGCTTTCTGACAGCATGTGCAATGATATTGTCATTTTTAGCAGGACTTCAGTGGACCTTAAATTGTTTTTGCACTGTGAAAGAGTAGAGAACAAAAATACCCATTGGTTTGTAGAAGGAGATCTAAACCTGGGAAGAGACCTTAGCCCTGATGTCACAAGGTCATCAGCACGTATTATTCTCAAATGGACCTTTGATCTGAAAACCACCAGCATCTGCCTTTTAGAATCAATAAGCAATTGTGCCAGCCTGTCCCTGGCCAGCTCTATCCAAGGTACAGGTGAAGTGTGCCTGCACTGTTACCTAGAAGGCCAAACACTGACCAAGAAAATCTATCCTATACTGTGAAAAACAACCATTTGTTCCTGCCACACTGAGCTATAATTCTCGAGCTATTTTTTTAATGCTTTCCACTAATCCCTTGAAATTTTTTCCATTTTGATTCATAGTTTGTTTCATAGTCTGTGCAGAAGACCAACAGAAAGCGCGCTTGAGGAATGTGAACTGATAGTTTGATCAAGAGAAAAATAATTAAAATAAAATTAATTTACATAAGACGATATGAATATCAAACCTGGGAATCTAACAGGAAACTGTGTTTATCATTAATATATGCTTTCAAAGATGCGGAGAATTGACATAATGCCATGAGATAAATTGACTCACAGCTGCAAAAGTTACAATTTACAAGTATAGAAATGCAGGAAAAAATAGCATTTTCAGCAATGGACATAACCTTGCTGTGTTACGTTTTGGCATTATAGCATAGTAGTTAAGTAAATGCATGGAGGTGTCGAAAAGATTCAGATTCAAATTGTAGGGTTATCTTTTACTATGTTTCCTAGAAAGCTGCTGAACTTGGAACTTTCATATGTTAGCAAGGAGAAAAAGATAAAATATCAAACCCATAGGATAGTTGTTGAGGAGCATGAGTGTCTACACAAAGTACCAGACTCATAGAACTAATGCTATCTCTTACCCATTAGTACTATTTTTAACAAAGCTTAGTAACATGTTCCAGAATCTCCAATATGCTGAAGCCTGTTTGGCTTGATAATCCATATTCTTGTCTTATGCCAGTTACAGTTCACAGTGTTTCAAAAATAAAAGCAACTTTCCTTCTTGTAGACTTTTTTCTTTTTGTCTTTTTGAGACAGGGTCTCGCTATGCAGTTTAGGCTGGTCATGAACTCACTTTGGTAGACCAGGCTGGTCTCAAATTCACAACAATCCTCCTGACTCTGCCTCCCAAGTGCTGGAATTACAGGCGTGTGCCAGCACACCCAGCTTTGTATAATTTTTCTATTTACATAGAATCATTTAATGACCTAAAACACAATGGGTTTCTGAAAAGAATGTATATTCTAATGTTGGATGAAACACTCTGTAGGTGTTTGTCAGATCCATTTGGCCTATGGCGAAGTTTAATTCTGATATTTCTTTTTTTTTTTTTTTTTTTGTGGGACCGGGGTTCAAACTCACGACCTTGCACTTGCCCAGCAGGCACTTGTGCCTCGGAGCCATCTCCCCAGTTCCCCTGATATTTCTTTTTGATTTTCTAGTTGACATGAATGAGAATAGTTTATCCAAATCCTACATTATGATTATATAAGAGTATATCTATCTTTCTATATTAGTGTTTCCTCTATGAATTGTGTATACATATACATTTATAATTATCATCTTTTGTCAGTAAATTATTCCTTTATCATCATTTTCTGAACAGCTTTTGTTTTCTTACCAGCTTTTGTTTTATGGGGTGTGTGTGTGTGTGTGTGTGTGTGTGTGTGTGTGTGTGTGTGTAGTGCAGACATTCTGACTGGAGTAGCATGAAATCTGAGACTTACTTGATTTATACTTACCTATAAGCTTAAGATGTTTGGCATTGTTTCCTGTACTCAGTTTACCTTCATTTCACCTTTGAGAAAGGTCTTATATTTTGATCCAAATTTCAAAACTTGTGCCTTTAACTAAAGAAGAAAGGCCACATACATAGCCAAATCTTGGAAACTACCAAAATGCCCATCATCTGAAGAATGGTTGAAAAAGATGTGGTCTTTTTATATAATGGAATATTACTCAGCTATAAAGAATGAGAAACTAGAACACTTCATAGATGAGTGGATATATCTAGAAGATATACTCATAAGTGAAATAAACCAGACCTACATGTGTAAACATCATATAGTCTCCCTAGTGTAAGAATTCAAAAGAAGAAATAAAAATGGAGAGGCATAGCACAGCTGAATGGAAATCAAGGGCTTAAGGGTTAAACAATGAAGAGAATGCAAGCATTAAAGATAGGAATCATGGCAGCAGCAAAATCATGCACTTATATACACAGGATGAATTAGACAATGGCCCTAAGAACCTCCAGTAGGTTTTTCACACTGAAGATAGCAATGTGTAACACTAAAACTGTGCTTGGAATGCCTGTCATTCTGGTCTGTTAGATGTGTGCTGCTTCCAGTGTAATTTCAGTTATTACTATACCCCATCTCTCTCAAGTAAATGATTTTATAAGAAAACAAAAGAGAGTATTAAAAGAGAGTAAGAAAGAAGGAAAAATGCCACAGAATTGACCAGCTACAGTTTTGTATATGCTTAGATTTCTAAATTTCTGTGTAAAAATCTGTAACTGCTTTCATCACATTCTGTAGGGATTTATTAGAATATCAATAGTTGGGGCCCAGCGGGATGGCTCAGTGGTCTAAAGCTCCTGCTTGGGAAAGCTTGGGCGACTTCAGGGACCGCAGTTCGATCCCCGGCACCACATGCTGCGCCAGCCCTGCCCTTGGGGCCAGCTGAGCCAGCCATAAAAATAAGTGAATAAACAAATAAAGGTTCTGAAACAAGAAAAAAAATTATAAAAAAAAGAATATCAATAGTTGATGGAAAAATGCCAATTCCAAGTTGAGTCTAAGATATTTGATATTCAGAGAGACAGTGATGTTAAGCTCAAGTACCTGTGTTATAGAGCAATAGTATCACTAAGTTTCTCTCCTAGCAGGTTAAGAATGTAAGTTGACAGACCAAAAATTTCAGGAAGAAAAAGGACGACATGTATTATTATTATTATTATTATTATTATTATTATTATTATTATTATTATTGAGAGGTGGGTGAGAATGTGCTTTATCTTGCTTTTCCAGTGTTTGACTCCTCTCTGTTTCTTGTGCCTTTGATTATGCTTTTGGAGGTTGAAGCTCTCCCAGGGTCTGTGGGTGTCCTTGTCTTGATCACTCTTTTAGGATTACCTAGGGTGTTTTCTACAGTGCTGGCTTTCATGCTCATGAATGCCTTCAGTTTCTGTCTCATAGAAAGCTTTATTTGTCCTTCAGTTGTGAGGGAGAGTCTTGGAGGATATTGTAATCTACGTTGTCAATTATTTTATTCCAGAGCTTCAAAGCTTTATTCTAACACCTCCCTTCTTTTAAAGCTTTTATTGAGAAATCTGCTGTTCTCTTGTGTTTGCATTTATAATTATTTGGGTATTTCTGTCAAAAAGCTTTTTGGTATTCTTCCTACATCTGAATTTCTCACATTTTGTAAAATTATTGTTATTATTTTAATGTATTTGTTACAGGGTCTCACTATACAGGTTGGACTCATAGTGATCGTCCTGTTTTCAGCCGTCTCAACACTAGAATTACAGGTGTGTGCCACCACACTTGGACTCAGTCACCAGCTCAGAGATCCCTGGGGCAGGGCTAGTGCAGTATGTGGTGCCAGGGATTGAACTTGCCTAATTGGGTGGTTGGTCTTCTGAGCTGCCAGTGTGACATGTGGTGCACAGGACTGAACCGACTGCAGGTGCTTAGTCCACTGAGCTATCTTGCCAGACCTTACTTTATCATTTTATATAATAATTTGTATATATAATTTTTCTCCTCAACTGCCATGGCCTCCTAAATGGGGTCATATCTCTACATTATTTTTGACAGCACAAAGTATTATACAGAATAAATTTGCTAATCTATAGCATGATTTATAATACATAGAGTGAAGGTGCCCAGGTTGTCCACACACTGGCTCACCTACAAGATTATGGTCCAGGAGAAACACTTGGAGTGTGACACACAATCCTGCTATTATGCTTCATTCTGCATCAAGAAGAAATTTTGCAGTACGAGTACAATCAGGGAGGTGGCGTTTCACGTGTGCAGGACCAGCCAGCTGGCTGCCATCCATGGGAACTTGCTTTCAGGACTTGACAGGGACTGCAAGTGAAAGTTCCAAGTTAGGTCATGAATGAGAATCAGTTCATTTAGGTTATATCATAGATGGATAAATACATTGGAAATGCCTGCCTGTTAAAGCCAGCTTGAAAATCATGTAAGGCTTGTCATTTCGGGATATTTAGATGTCTGGAAGGAGTTTTGAAGTGGAAGTTTGGAAAGTACCCATGCTACACTGGACTACCGCCAAGATTATTAACGCATCACTTTGATGAGCCAAGCATTTCCATTTTTTTCCCATAGGGAAATTTGTCTCAAATAGGCTGAGGCAGAAAGAAGACACAGCTTTGTATTTTAAGAATAATGGTTTTCAACTTGAAGGAGAAAACTGTAGCTAGGTTTTGACAGAACTTGTTGGGAAGTAGAGGCAAATGTGATGCTTTATAAATGTTGGTATTACAGTTATATTGCTTTGGATAGGTGCCTTCTGATCATTGAATTAGCACAATGTCAGTTGGGTTTGAAAATCATTTTCTCTTTATAAACCATCTGTTTTGTCATAAAGATTTCTTTATAAACCATATGCAGGCAGATAATTTGTTCTTTTTTTTTTTTTTTTTTTTTTTACAAAGTTATCTTCTGTATTCTTTGTTCCTCATCCTGTGGTCTGAATGAGAATTTGGAACAACTTAGTAAGAATTCAGAGGGCCAGTATAAGAAATAATGATTGGCAGATAAGAAAATTAACCAATGGAAACTATACCTGTGTTTCAGGGAGCTCATCTCTGACCCACTGCCTGGAGAAGAAATTTTCTTACATCATCTTGCCTTCTGTACTTCAGTTTACCTATGTAAAATGGGAGTAACAAAAATCAAGATATTTTTCAAGGAATTAAATTCAAATACCAAAAGAAAGTACAGTAGAGATTGTAGAGTATATTAGAACCCAGCTATTCCCCTGGCATGATATATTATAAAGGCAGTATTTAATTAGCTCCCAAACATGACAGAACTAAGAATTGTAAAAGTTAAATAAATTTTAATCACTGATGAAGTTATTCACTGCAAGAAAGCTGGCTGTTGTATCATTAAAAAATCTTCACCCACTAGTGATTCTCAAAGTTCTAACTCTGTTTTTCATGTGTATGTTTTTTGAGTACATCTGTATATATATATATATATATATATATATATATATATATATATATATATGCATAGTCAATTTTTTCCAAGCTAGTGAGATTAATGAGCATAAAAGAACTGTCGAGTATTTTTCTTATGTTTTAACTGTAGTTTGCAAGATGAATCTTCCACCTATTACTCTTCATCAGAATTACATGGCTACACTCAAGTCCTTTGGGGAGTTGAAGAGTCTTGCTGCATATTCATAAGTCAGAAGCAATCAAAAGGTCAAGGACATCAATATTAGTTCAGAAATGTATAGATAGCATCCTGTGTTGAAGCGGGAGGCACTCACTGGTTATAAGCACAATTGAATTCTCTTAAAAGCAATTTAATGAATTCAATGAATTATGAAAATTGCAAAATCATTCTCTATACATAAGGAAAATACAGCCATCGCTGTTTGATAGCCAATTTCTTTGTAGTTGTAGTAATAGCATTGATGTTGTTTGTCTATATTTGTTCATTATTTTATATTTTTCTAAGTGCTATACACACAGTAAGCTGAGGTGCCAGAACTCAGTCAGTCTTAAAGAGATTCATCATTATAGGGCAGGGATTTGAACCTGAGTCTTCTCTCCTTATGATCAGCATAACTGGTGAACACATTCACACCACAGCTCACTCTGTGAAATGTCCGTGGCTGCACTGGGAGAGGGAGGAGTAAGAGAAACAAACCAGCAGAGAGAAAGCAATGCCATGCTGTCTTTCATCTTGTAAAAGATAAGATTGCTTAACAATTGTCTTGTGGAAATATTGGGTCCAACACTGTCCCTCTTTCCATGCTGAGTACAGTTGTGTTCACTTCATGAAAGTAGAGATAATCAACAGAAAGTGTGGAAGGAGAAAGTTTTTGTTAACAGTTCTGGAAATAAATTGTTTTGAAATTTCACCAGCACAGTTTGAAGCTCACAGGAATTCATTTTGAATTTTTTACGTTAACTTTTCTATTAAAACAGTGAAAACTAATACATAGGAAGTTGTATTTATTTTATCTAATATATACACACAAGGGTTCCCACACAAAAAAATACAATAGAAAACAAAAATGCAACAAAGGACTGAGTCATAATAAGGGTGGAGGGCAGATGGGAGTATTAGAAACAGAGCCCAGGGGCCTAATCCTGAGTTGTGGCAACTTCAACATAGAACCAGGTGTTAGAGCTATCAGCAAGCACGAGATGCCATCAGACCAGGTGTTTCCTAGTTTGTTCCCTGACTAGAAAACACATAAAATGCATTTTGATAAATTCAGACATACTATACTGCATTAGGAATCTTTTACAAGTATGAATCTTGTGCAGAACCAGTTAGTAACAAAACACTTATATTAAGATGTGCGCATATGTGATAAGCATGTTTGCATGTAGCTTCTTAAATCATGGTAACTGACAACAGGCCGAGAAAAACGGCCATGTATGTCCATATGCCATCACATTGTTATTATTTCTTTGTAACTGTAGTTCATTTACTCATTTACTGACATCTAAGAGAACTGAAAGAAATGTTAGAATAAAAATATATCATGGAAGCCGGGCGTGGTGGTGCACGCCTGTAATCCCAGCACTTGGGAGGCTGAAGCAGGAGGATTGGTGAGAGTTCGAGACCAGCCTGGGCTACAAAACTGAGCTCAAGGCTAGCCTGAACTGCATAGCGAGACCCTGTCTCAAAAAAAAAAAAAAAAGAAAAAAAAAAGAAAAAGAAATATACCATGGAAGAAGACAGAAATTTTCTAATTTATTCATTTTTTATTTATCTATTTTTTGGCCAGCTCAGCCTGCCCTGAGGGTGGGGCTGGCATGGCATGTAGTGCAGGGGATGGAACTGTGGTCCCCTGCACCCATGTAAGCTTGCCCAAGCAGGTGCTTTACACTGTTGAGCTATCTCTCCAGCCTCCAGAATTTCCTAGTTTTAAATGTTAAAGTGTGTTTACAATAATTTAGTTTGACAAGATATTTTATAGGGGGATTTCATGATCACATAAGCTGAAGGAAAAGGCATTTTATAGTTCTTTTTAGACATTCACTGGTTTGTTTGTTTGTTTGTTTTGTTTTGTTTTTTGGTGGTACCATGAATCGAACTCAGGATCTTACATTTTCCAGGCAAGCACTTATTCCTCTAAGCTATGTCCCTGGCCCCCTAAGCTATTTCCCTGGCTTCCATTACTATGCTTTTTGACAGACTGAAGACTCAGACATTTTTCCATTTAAGATAGAGGTTCATTTTGTTGGAAAGAGTGTTTTCTTTTCCAAATTTATACTCATTTAGGTAATACCAATAGAACCCTCAAGGAGCTAGTGCTTCCCAGTTCACCTTGGGAAAAAGAGATAGTTTATTTCATTGTGTTATTCACCACAGAAATAACATAGCACCACCAACCCCAGTATCTCCGGACATGTTTTTGGGTATTGAAAGGAAACACTAAGAAAATACTATCTACCCGTAACCCCGTGTCAAGTCTAATGGGTATATTCATTCATTCATTCATTCGTTCATTTTTTGCGATAGAGTCTACTATGGCATTCGGGCTGGCCTTGAACTCATAGCAATCCTTGTGCTTGAGCCTCTGAAGTGCTGGGATTACAGGTGTGAGTCACCACACCCAATTAATGGATACAGTGAGAGAATTTTACTGTTACTCTCATATCAAGACATTCATATAGAGGAATTATTACATATGAAAATAGTAAGTTCCTGGTAATTTGTTCTCACTACCTACAGAGGTGGGTTCTCTAAATAATACCTACTTTCTCTAGATAAAAAATCCATCCCACATTCATCTAATGAAATTAAAAAATAGAAGGACTTTCCTTTTGTCCTGGTTTAGGTCTGCATATCAGATTTCTACTTGAGCTTTCAGTAGCTTGTAAACCAATGACTGTGCCCACACATTACCATTATTTAAGGAACCATATTTTTCTGAACACCAGCTAAACTGTCTTTTAAAAACTGTGATAAAGCTGTGATTTGTCATTCACTGAACTCAAGGACTTCGTTCTTATAAATTTTCCACTCTAAATGAATCCTCTCTTGCACCACTAGGGAATTTTACTTCTTTAATGTGATGCTGAAAAAACAAAACAAATAAACTAGGCCCATGAAATTTTGTCTTGTCTTTAGAGCATTTCATAATGTGTACTTTTTTAACGTATTTGAACTTTGAGTGTGGGTCTGCCTTCCTGCTAGCTCTTTGCTCAACATCTTTTGTCAGCAGCGTCTATCCCTGGTATAGCGCGCACACACACACACACACACACACACACACAGACACACACACTCAGCACTAGATCTTCATCAGTGACACTGACATAAATGCAAGGAAGGACAGGGCAAGGACAGCAGCTGCAGTGGGCTTCTCGGGCTTCTGTTTTCTTGCTGTGTGTCAGCACTTTTGAAGGACAGGCAGTGGTCACACGCCTGATAAATCTATCAGCGGAGATCATATTCCCTCTCATGTCCACAAGGACATCATGTGCTCTGCTAAAAATCAAGACATATTCTCTCATTCTTATAGCTTAGCAGCCTCATAATGAGGCCAAGCAAGAAAATTCTGTTAACTTGCCTTGTCCGATTATTCCACCCTATGAGAGATTTCTTTGTAATAAATCTTTACCATTTTATATCATAAGATTCCTGGTTTTATTTATACAACTCTGTTTTCATCTATTCCAAATAAAAACATTTGACACCTCCAGTCTGTTGGCATCTTGCTCCTCTTCCATGGCTTTGAAACCGTTTCTTTTAACTATTCCCAGTGGTGATTTCAGTGATTCCATCCAAAATATTTTAAAGTATTTGTATTTTTGGCATGATTCAGCACAAAATTCAATTGTATACTTGTTTAAAAGCATCTTTATAACATAGTATGTTCCAACAAGGCTCATGTGATCCCCATAATTATATGTGTGCCTGTGTATGTATACCACTCGATTCTCCAAATGAGAGAGATCATGCACAACATATGAGTAAATCGATGACTTTTCTCACAAATGATTAGCAGACAGTGACCTTGAACAGAAAATGCTATTTAACTATTGCATAGGAAATTCATCTGTAGTAAAAACAAGAGTGAAGGGAACCATAAAACACAACGTCTGAGGAACCTGTAAACATAGAGGCACTTGTTTTAAAATTAATAGAAACAGGAATGAGTTTGGTTCATGCCAATCAAAGGTTGATGTTCCCTCAATCACGGAGGGAACATGATCTAGTGCAGTCTGACTAGAAAATGGTGAATGATGGCCATGTGTCCATCCCAAAAGCCGGTTAACACTAACGGTCCTGGTTCTTTGGCATTACTTGGAGTAGTAAGTGTTGATCAGAAATTGCCTGGAAGTAGGGCCTAGCAATCTGTTCTAAGTAGACGCCCCACGAAGGTGTATTCCATGCTGCTGGCCTGTTACTCTCCCTTACCTACACTTCCATTCCCTCATCTTAAAGGATTTTTCCCCAAAACTTAAAATCCTACATAAAGCTGCCCTCAGAAGGAAATTAATCAGTGCTCCTTAGGAGGATGCAGAGTTTCACTTTATTATCTGAACTAGGACAAGCAAATTTGAAGATAATACTTAGCCTTAGCATATGCATGAAAGGAGAACAAATGGAAAGTTATTCCCATGGAGAAAATCTGTCCCAGCCATCCACCCGAGGGACATGTTTTGTAGTTAGGCATTCTCACACTGAGTCTCCAGCTTGCCTGCCAGCTCCCCACTCACCCTGCCTAGCATGTTACTGTCATCTGATGGCAACACATATCTCTGTTATACAAAGTGATGAATCTAGTTTTACTCCTAAATTTTTAGGGATAGGCACAGGACAACCACAGAAGCCAGTGTCTATTTATCAAAACATTTAACAGTGACTTATTCAAGGTACAAATGAATAAGCTACAGGTGATGAAATAGACTATGCTGCCTTCCCATCCTGACAGTGATCGGGACAAGCCAACCTTACAGAGATTTGGACTGTGGAGAGGACCTCTCCTGAACCTCAACCCAAGACTTGACCTCAGACTTAATCCTCAAACCATCTGTCCACTGAGCAATGCCCTGTGCAGTCAACATGCAGCAAGAAGCATCTCAGGGATTTGTGACTATCTCTTCAGCAGTTGTGACTCATTAGAATAGCATTGTTAAATGCTGCTGGTGGGTGGTCTTGGCAACAGAAGGCCCCAAAATGAGGTATTAAAATTCCCAGGGAGACACATGAAGCTTGAAAGGCTTCCAAAAGGATTGCCTAGTTACCATCTTGGGATTTGAAATGTTGGTATGCATTATTTCTGTGACCTCCTTAATGATATGTCTCCAGATTAGAGTGATTCTAGTATCAGTAATGTTTGCTGTAGCTTTCGTTGTGCTTTAAAGAACATTAAAGGTAAAACTAAATCTGCCTTGACCATTTTTCTCCCCTTAATATATAAAGCATTTCACTTCCCTGTGGGTCTGCACCCTGGACAAGTGGCAGTATTTTTGCTTACAGGCAGGACTGATACTCTCTTGATGCCTCCACACAAATTTATTTCCTAAAGCCATTCTTCCATGTAACATTGTGCTCCATAAGTCTAACTACTGAATATGATGTGTCCCTCAGTGTCATTATTTCTGAGCATCTTCTTCTGAGTGCCCAAGAGTAAACATGAATTCTAAACATTAAAATAGCTAGTGTGGAAAACATGTCCTTTGTTTAGAGAAATCGAATTGCTTTAAATTGTGTTAGTCTTTAATTGTTTTTTTGTTTTGTTGTTTTTCAATTTATTTATCTGTTACAGGGTCTCACCTCAGAGCTCGGACCTGTAGTGGTCCTCCTGCTTCAGCCTACCCAGTACTGGGATTGCTGTGTGCACTAACATTTTTTTCAAAACCTGCTGTTCAGTTATCATCTTTTCCTTCTATGTGCCTTATATGGTTTATTCCTTTATCACTTTGGGTTACACTTTGGATCAGTTTCTCAGGATAATATTTCATTCTACTAATTCATTTTGAAATTGTAACTAACTATGATTTTCCATTTAACATCCTTTACTTTGTCATAATTATATTTTGCTATTTTCCCCTAATTTGTAATTAACTTCCTTATATGACAAAATGTTTTTGGTGGAGCTACAGTTTTCTTAGGTTTGTATTTATGTCATTGTGCATGTTAAACAAGTTGCTAAACACATGTCAATAGTTCCATAAAATTTTCTTTATCATGAGTAAACTTCATTGACTGTCTCTTATAGGATTCAACTTAATCATCTGTTTCAGTGTGAGATTCCCATCTCATTTGATGAGAACACTTCGCATTTTTCTTCTTGCTGTCTCCACTTATTTCCTTGATATTTATCTGTTTCTGTGTTACCTTTGGTCTTGTTTCTCAGCTTTCCTGAGCAGTCCATTCGGAATTAGATTTCTTAAGCTAGTGTCCTCATGGAAAGCAAATCCTGCAGGTACTGGGCTCCTGAGGTTTGTGCTTACAGTGTCTCTGGTCTCTGTCTAGTCAGGCACTCACTATTTATAGATATTTAAATTTAAATGTAGTCCATTAAATTAAATGTAAAATGCAGTATTTTTCCAATTCTACTTTTCCCTTGTATCTAGCTGGCTGCCACAATAGATATCTCTCTCTCTCTCTCATCCTTGCAAACAATGTTACTGCTCAGAGCAGCCCCAGAGTTAAAATGCCAGCCTGTCCTGTACCCTGTCCTTTTTCCTTTTCCACCCCCTTTCTTTCTTTTTATATTGATTGATTGGTTGATTTTAGTTTAGGGAAGAGTCAGCAGGGCATCCAGAGTCTCACTGTAAAATCAGATTTGGAGTGATCTAATTGTGCACAGCCTCCCAAGAGCTGGGATTATAGGCATGTACCACCATGTCCCATCTCAATTGCTATCTCAGCATGCAGGCCCAGGGATCGAACTCCTGGCCGTTGTACCTGCTTGCAGACGCTTTAATCTGCTGAGCTATTTGGCTGGCCCCAAACAAGCGGTTTATTTACTTACTTTCTTTCTGAGATAGGTTTCACTGTGTAGGTCAGGCTGGTCTTGAACTCACTTTGTAGTCCAGGCTGGCCTCAAGCTCAGCCATCTTCCTGCCTCAGCCACCTGAGAACTATGCCCTCTTCCTTTCTGAGGCTTTGCTAACCTGACTTTCTTTGGAGCCACATAACCAGTCTCAGCTTTAAGCAGCAACCCCAACTCTTCTAGCCCAGGGAGATCTCCTTCAGCCCCTCTCTGCCGAGGGCTCTGGATGCAGTCCTGGCTCCCAGAAAGAGCTCATTGGCCAATTAACCCATAGTTACAGGCTACTTGCTGGATTTTATTCTTTTCTGATCTTTAAGTTAGAGGCCACATTCTTACTTTACTCTGCATAAATAACTGTGCCGCACAAAAGAATCTGGGGTCAAGAGTTCTGTGCTTTTGTTTTTGAGCAGTCTGCTTACACATACCCATCTTCTAGCATTTGACTGCTGCCAGTTTTCACTGTTAGTATGGATGCCACTGTTAGCATTCTTCTGCCCTCCTTATGGGTAAGGCTGGGAATTTATTTGTGGATACATAGGAAGGGAGCCTGTGAGGTGAAGGGATTTGTGCACAAACTTGTAACACAGTATTTCTTTAAAACTGTAGCCACTCACTCACCGGTCTCAGAATGCACCAAAGTGAATAACTAACTTTTGAGGGCCGGCAGTATAGCCCAGGGGATTAAGTGCTTGCTTAGGGAAGCCAGGGCTCGGTTCCTGAATCTGCCTGCTGCGCTGGCCCCACTCTCGAGCCCCCTGAGCTGGTGATGGAGTCTGGGCGTGGTGGCGCTCGCCTGTAATCCCAGCACTTGGGAGGTACAACCCAGAGGATCACTATGTCAGTAGTGAGGTTCTGCCCACCCCCCAAAAAAAATTGACTTTTGCCTTTTAGGTATAAAATGCTATATCATGCCAATTTTCATCTTCCAAAGATTAAAAGTATATATATATATATATATATATATATATATATATATATATATATACATACATACTATGTTAACTTTAGCTTGCTTTATTATTGTATCCTTTTGGCTTTCTTCCTTTGTCGCTGCATATTAATAATCCCTGCTTATTTTTCCTTACTGAGTAACTACTCATACATTCATAACAGTAGATCTTTTTTGATTACACAGTTTGCCATGATCCTGCTGTCCTTGGCTTTTTTTTTTTTTTT